>JAGKTI010000835.1:0-14764 GCA_018397915.1 Birgus latro
TTGACGAGGAGAGTGTATGTGAGTGAGGTGGAGGGGGCGAGAGGGAGAGGGAGGCCGAGGATGAGATGGAGGGATGGAGTGGAGAGGTATATGAGAGAGGGGGGTGTGAGTTGGGAGCATGGTAGTGAAATGGCAAGGGACAGAGTGACATGGAGGCGATTTGTTTGTGGCCACCCCGTTCGGGATTGAGGCGTCTGGCAACAGATAGATAGATGATAAGTTAGATGGCTGTTCGATGGTCAGACACAAAATATTCTTTGTTGAGCCACCTAGCTGTCCACATTGTTTGGTACCTCATCTGATGGGTGAGAATCCATACCCCAAATGACAGTGTTCATGCCAGCTATGGCTAAAACACATTAATCTAAGTCTAAAAACATAAATCAACCTAAACACAGAATTTATGTCTAAAATATCATCAAAATCAGTAACAAAAATCAAAACAAATTGGAAAACCATGGGTAGGCCAACAATAGGCAGGGTAGGGTGGTAATTCTACCCCCACTACTATTCCAGGGTATCGCATCTAGGGGTATCGTAAATCGGGGTTTGCCTGTATCTCTACCTTCAACTGTCTACACCTCACTACATGCACATTAGATATCACACCTATTTCCATCCCCCTTAGCAACAGTCGCTGCATTATTATCAGCAAATTTGGTCGTATCTTGGACTGCCACCATGGGCAGGGTAGAACTGCCGGCACAGGGTCCTCATGGTTGCAGTCAAGCAACTGTGCTAAGAATGGTTATTGCAAAACATGCTCATCAGCGGAGAAGTGCAGGTTTGGCCTTATATTTCACTAATATCCATGTTCTTAGTATCAATCTGAATTCTGTTCACTTTTTCCTCTAGTCAATATCCCCTCCAGCCCTGTTCCTCACTGAAACCCAAATCTCTCCCTCTACTGACATAGCCCCATCTTGATTTCCTGGTTACCATTTCACAAACTTCTGTAACAAGGGTGGCACCTGTTGTTTTATCAAATCAGAATTTGCAATTAACACTGTTTTGACCTTCACTTCAGCTCATATTAATTAATCAATAAAAACACAAAATTATCTAAATATTACCAAACAGCTATATCTGTATAGTTTATTGCTCCCCCAGTGCTTCTTCAGAAACCTGCATATTTGACTCCATATCCACACAGTTGACTAACCTTAACCTCACCCTAACCACTAAAATTACCTTTCTGGGTGATTTTAACATCCATAATGTAGAATGGTTATTACATTTTGTGAGGACTGATTATACTTGTCTGGAATGTGAGCTGTTAGCAGAATCGTTTAATCTCACACAGTTGTTAAAGCAACCAACCAGGATGCCAGATAATCCTGACCATAATGCCTATCTTTTGGACTTATTCCTGACAAATAATCCAGATCAATACAAGATAGAAGTACTGTCACCACTTGGATCCTCCAACCACAATCTCATCAAAGCCTCATTAGTCAGTTCCCCCAAACATTCCCATTCTGAACCAGATGGCACTTTGACAGGGCAGACCGGGATAGATTTAGAAAATATCTTTCTAATATTCCATGGCAGTCTTTCTTCTCCAGTGACATCAGTTCTACCCAGTCCCACATTAATGACTTAATACAAGCTGGTATGGAAATGTTCAGTCAAAAGTTCACTAAAAGATTAGACTCTCCAAAATGGTTTGACAGTAACTGTGCCAGAGCAACAACCCAGAAGTCCTTAGCATATAACTTTTACTTAAAATACAAAACACCCGAAATGCTCAGCAAATTTAAAATAGCTAGAAACCATGCAAAAGCAGTAATATCTATCTATCTATCTATAGCCCAACGCCCTAATCCCGCAAAGGGTGATCGCAGACAATACGCCTCCAAGTCGCTCTGTCACCCACCATTTGCCTATCCCCCCAGCTCACTCCCCCCTCCCTCAAATACCTCTCAACTCCATCCCCCCACCTCATCCTCGGCCTTCCCCTCCCTCCACCCCACCTCTTAGTCAGTCTTTCATTCTCCATTCTCTCCACATGTCCAAACCACCTCAGTGTATTTCTCCTAATCTTCTCAACCACAACCACACATACCTCGCTAAATCAAACTTTCTTCACAACCAAGCATCCAAACTATTAAATAATCCTAATGACACCTGAATATTCTGGTCAACTCTCATTTCTTTCAATAATAACTTTAACAAGTCTTAACCCATTCCCCCACTAAAATCTTCAGATGGTAACATTATAAATGACCCTCATAGTAAAACAAACATCCTTACCAGTACATCTGCCAGAAACTCTGCCTTAAAGGAAGTCAGCCAGAACTTTCCTGAACTAGCCCTTGACTCCCAATACTGCTCCACTCAAGATACAACTAGATACGGAAAATCCATCTTAGACAATTTATCAACCAACAAAGCTCCAGGGCCAGATGGAATTCCCCCTATTGTTTTGAAAAAGTGTTCTGCAGAACATGCTCCTGTTCTAGGTAAATTATTCAGACTATGTGTATGTGCTTCTTCATTCCTTAATTCTTGGAAAGAAGACAATATCCACCCATTTCCAAAGAAAGGAAGTTCCTCTGACCCCTCTGATTAATCACAGACCAATACAGTAGTTATCTCATCTTCTCTCGTAAAGTACAGACATACCCCGGTTTAACGTTGTAACTAGTTAGGTAAAACCTCATCATTAGGCGGGGTATCATATATCGGGGTACTTTTAATATGTAATGTGGAGTGTTTACCAGCCTTGGGTTTCCCCCCAAACCAAGCCCAAAACCCACCCAAATGAGCCCCAAAACAAGTTTAAAGCCAATCTAAATGGCCTAACAGCTGTACAGGAAGCTAACCTAAGCCTAACATCTGTACATAACTCACTAAAACCAACAAATAAAATCTGAAAATCGTCAAACATAAGTCTGGAAAAAATCAAGCTGAGTAAACTGTACCCCAAAATGACAATGTTCACCCCACCTATGGCTAAAACACCAAAATTAGTTAAAAAAAAAAAAATCATTAAACGGGTTTGGCCACCTATAGGCAGGGTATGGTGGTATTTCTACCCCCAACGTTAAGCAGGGGTATCACAACTAGGGGTATCGTATATTGAGGTATTACCGTATTTGAGACTAATTAATAAGCACATAGTTAAACATCTTGATTCCAAAAACTTAATTAGTGACAGACTGTATGAAAGACCCACTGTTGATAAACTCATACTATCCATCAGCCAACTGACCAACATGGAGAAACTCATGTAGTAGCCCTTGATATTTCTAAGGCTTCTGACAGAGGGTGGCACCGTTCCTGCTATCCAAACTCCCTTGCTATGGCCTATTATCTTTTGTTCCTCTGATTTCCTCATATCTCAGTGACAAAGGTAAAGAGTAAAAACACATGATGCATATTCCAATTTCCACTTGCCTGGATAGACACATGACTTTTTTAGCAACACCACAGGCATACCTGTATATTATTCACCCGGCCCTGGAAGAAAATACAAAAAAAAATTGTTCTATTCAATATTTATTCATGAAACTTGGAATGAGTGTAGAAGAACCTTTTTTGTACACAATGATATAAGTATTAGCTAAGGAAAATTTAATGAGAGGTGGCAGTGTAAAAAAAACAAACTGAGATCATTTTTGGAAAAAATTAACCTAGCTGGAGAGTTCTATCTATCTATCTATTGCCAGACGCCTCAATCTCGAACGGGGTGGCCACAAACAAATCGCCTCCATGTCACTCTGTCCCCTGCCATTTCACTACCACGCTCCCAGCTCACACCCCCCTCTCTCATATACCTCTCCACTCCATCCCTCCATCTCATCCTCGGCCTCCCCCTCCCTCTCGCCCCCTCCACCTCACTCACATACACTCTCCTCGTCAATCTTTCACTCTCCATCCTCTCCACATGTCCAAACCACCTTATTAACGTGTTTCTCCTAACGATTCCCATCACGTCCTCAACCACACCACAACGCTCCTTCACTTCCTCATTTGTTAGTCTGTCTCTCCATGTGACTCCACATGCTCCTCTCAAATAACTCATTTCCACTGCTCTCACTCTTGACTTCTGTCCTTCCAACAGGGTCCAAGCTTCACTTCCATATGTCAGAGTTGGTATCACAATACTGTCATGTAACAACTTTTTCACTTCCATGCTCACCTCCCTGTTTCTTATCACTGCTTTCAATGAACCAGCAACCTTCCTGGAGAGTTGATAACTAAAAATATGCAGGAGTAAAACTTTTTTTTTTTTTATGGTCCTTGCTTCCTTGCCTCCACCCTCAAAACCACCCAAACACAGGCTGCAAGCACATCTTTTATGTGAAAACCATAAGTGAAAAACACTAATCACACAATAGGCATTGCTGGGTGAAAATCACCTGACCACTGTAAATATCAGTGGTGGGCAGCAAAAACGAAAACCTTGCGCAAGCGCAATCCGCAATCCACAGTTCACTACCTTGCGCAAGCGCAAAGTGCGCAGTCTGACTAATATTTAGCTTGCACAATGTCGCAAAGCGCAAACTATTTGCATATACAGTATGCGTGGGAATTAGTGTAAAATATTGAGATATTTACCTAAACTTCCTTTTATTTATTATTATTATTTTCCAATATCTGTAACTTGCGCAAGTGCGCAATCTAATATTTAGCTTGAGCAATGTTTCAAAGCACTAGCGCAAACCATTTGCATATACTGTACAGTATTTGTGGGAATTACTGTAAAATATTCATCATCATCATCTTTGTTTTTCGTCCTTCTGTTCCCATATTAAAAATGGGGTTGGACATGCGATGTCTTTTCTCCACTGCTTCCTGTTCTGGATTAAATCTTTTCCAATACCCAGCCTTTCCATATCTTGCGCTACAATGCCTTTCCAGGTCTTCTTAGGTCCTCCTGGCAGTCGACGTCCCACCACTTCCAGTTCCTCTGCTATTCTCACACAGCTCCCTTCCTCACTCCTCCTCATGTGACCAAACCATCTAAGCCGCTTCTGCCTCAAGATGATATCGAGATCCTTCACCTCACATCATCTGGCTACCTCCTCACTCAAAACTCTGCCCTCCCATCTCACTCCCACCATGTATCTTAACATTCTACAATCAATACTACTCAGAACAATCATAAGTCTATCTGTCAAAGCCCAAGTTTCAGCACCATACATCAATACTGGTCTAATGCAGGCCTCATATATTTTACTTCTGTGTCTCAGTGGTATGTGTTTGTTGACCAGTAGGTTAGCTATTTCCCTCCACTTTAACCGTGCTGATGCCACTCTTGTTCTGATTGATCTCTCCACCCCTGCTTCGCAGTCCAATACATCTCCTAGATAGCAGAACTGCTGCATTTCCTGTAGTGTGCCCCCATTCACCTCTAGTGCATCCTCTGCTTCAACTCCCTCCGCCTCTCTTCTTATGCAGGCTGGGCAGCGGAAATTTTGCACTCCTCTCAAATTCTGCAGACCAGAATACCTTCTATGGCACCACTTATTACGCTCCATGCACAACACTGTAAAACATTGAGATATTTAAATAAATCAGCATACTTACTTTTATTTATTATTATTCTTTATATTGCCAGACGCCTTACTCCCGTAAAGGGTGGCCATTGGCCACAACAAATCGCATTCTTGTCACCCTGTCCCCCGCCATTTCACTACCCTGCTCCCAGCTCACACCCCCCTTTCTCATATGCCTCTCCACTCCATCCCTCCATCTCATCCTTGCCCTCCCCCTCCCTCTCACTCACATACACTCTCCTCATTACTCTCCATCCTTTCCATATGGCCAAAACACCTTAATGTGTTTCTCCTAACACTTCCTATCACATCCACATCCACACCGCAACGATCCTTCACTTCATCTGTCAGTCTGTCTCGACATGCTCCTCTCAAATAACTAATTTATTTCCACTCTCTCGGTCATTTGAATTTCACACTCGTACGGTGTGGTGCGGTGAGGATCTGTCCCTTCTCCCCTTTAGGGCTAAGGTGCGAATGAATGTGTATGAGTGGATGAGTAAATTGGTAGTGTGTTGACCTGTCTTGGCTACCTCCCTTTTCTTGGGGGAAGCAGCCTAGGTATATAGATAGATAGATAGCATCTGTCTGGCAAGATTAGACAGTACAGCCCGTACTCCTGGTACTGGGGGCATCCATTACTGACAAATTACTTCACACAAAGTAAATAAGGCAGTAGGACCGGAGCAATGCATTGTTAACTCGTGAAGTTCATATAGACGAGTGAGCAAACCGGAGAGGGACAGGGAAACAAAGGCTGTGATGTTGCCAGTTTTACTTTTATCTGCATTTTCTCAAGACGTATTATTTAACAATTTAATACAGATATACAACAGCATCTGCAATTCCTTGCAAAAATCATTAAAACATATTATTTAAATCAAATATCCGGAGCCTAATAAATTACTAGGCTGTGGATATGATATTTAAATCATATGTTTTAATGATTTTTGTAAGAAATTGCATATGCTACTCTTAATATGGTAAATAATGTATTTGTAATTGATTATTTTTTATTAATAATAATAATAATTTAAAAAAATATTAAAATACATTATCTCTGTTGAAGCATTTTAAGAAGTGCTACTACCCTCCCGCCTCTCCCCAACAATCCAGCCTTCGCGACCCGCCCGAGCCTCCCGCATCCCTTGTCCAGCCATGCGGGCAGCTCCCAAGACCACGTGTCCTGTGGACTGTGCAGTGCGCAATCCACAGGACAGGTGCGCAAGGCAGGTGCGCAATATTGCGCATGGTCTTGTGTGGTGCGCAATGCGCAAATGATATTCACCGAAGCGCAAGGGTGCGCAAGTGCTTGCGCACCTGCCCAGCACTGGTAAATATTATATGAAGACTGAGATGCTAAGTGTCACCCCCCACCTATAACCGAGTCTCAACACACAATGCGGCAAATGAGAGAGAGAATGTTCTGGAGATAAACGAACCATGTGCATACTACATCGTTGCAACATCACCGGGTGAATTTCATTTGAGTATGCCTAGCCAGGATAAAAGCCGGCATGTCCAAAGGATCAGTTCTAGCCCCAGCCCTACTCCTAATACATATCAATGATCTCTTATGTCACCCATAATCCCATCCTTTCATATGCAGGTGACTCAACACTTCACAGTTCAATCACACTTAAACACCCATTCACAAAGTTTCGTATCTCTAACCCACCACTCGGTACAGAAATCTCCATAAATCAAGACTTAAGCTCACTGAATGGAAACAAAATAACTATCTCATTTAATGCTGCAAAAACCAAATACAGAAGGGTCTCGATCTTCGATTAATCTTACTTTGATATTTCGTACTTCGATCAGATGACTGCTCGTCCAAAATTCGTGCTTGGATTTCAAAATTTGTGCTTCGATCACTCAGGCCGGGTTGCGAGTGCATCTGTTCATCTGTCATGCCTCCAAACACTTTGACTTCATCAATGCACATTTCATGGAAGTCTACAACACCAAGGTGAACGAGCAGAGGCAGACAAAAATCACCAACTTCTTCAAAGCTAGACAAAGAGTGGCCCAGGCAATTGAAAACAAAGATGTTAACCCCAATGACTCAGACACCGAACTGCATGATGTTATCGAATTTGAGGGGTTCTATTGTGATGACGGAGGCAGTGAAAGCATCAACAGTAGTGGCCATGGTGATTGGGACAAGGACAAGGAAGCAGGTGTTCACTTAAGCGGGGTTGGGGCAAGCGAGAGTGATGGCAGCGAGGGTGGCAGTGGTGGCTGGCAACAGTGACTCAACCACCACCTTGGAACCAACACTCTACCACATAAACTTCATTCTTTCTTTTTTAAAGTGAGTGCAGCCTGTATTTCTTGCTTTTCTTGCTAATAGTAAGTAAATATGTACTATATATAAGCAAATATATGGTTGAGTTATGATTTTGGGTGGGTATAAGTATATATGTAAAAGTTGATGTAGGTTTGTCAGTGACATACCGGTCCCATTTATTTATTTTCCATAAGTTTATCAATTCGCACTTCAATAAATCGCACTTCGATCGTTTTTTCTGGGTCCCAAAACCAATCAAAGATCGACAGCCTTCTGTACAGTATATATAGTTTACTTAAAGACAGATATTGAATGATTCCTATATTACCTTCAATGTTACCAATACTCCTATCTCTAAAAGTCATTAAATTCTTGTCATTTCACTTAACAATGCCCTCAACTGGACCTCCCATGTTAGATCGCTTGCTGAAACCACTTCAAAGAAACTTGGATGATCGTACAGAGTCCATAACTTCTTCAATGATGAGTAGTTAGCTATAATTTAAAAAAGTCATGTGCACTCTTTGCTGGAATATTGCTCACCCTTGTGGAATGGATGTGGAGAGGTTGCACTAAAATCTATCTATCTCTTGCCAGACGCCCTAATCCCGTAAGGGGTGGCCACAAACAAATCACCTCTATGTCACCCTGACCCCCGCCATTTCACTGCCCTGCTCCTGCTCCCAGCTCACACCCCCCTCTCTCATAAACCTCTCCACTCCATCCCTCCATCTCATCCTTGGCCTCCCCTTCCTCTCCTCCCCTCCACCTCGCTCACATACATTCTACTCATCAGTCTCTCACTCTCCATCCTCTCCACATGGCCAAACCACCTCAATGTGTTTCTCCTAACGCTTCCATCCACATCCACACCACAATGCTCCTTCACTTCCTCGTTTGTCAGTTTCTCTCTCCATGTGACTCCACATGCTCCTCTCAAATAACTCATTTCCACTGCCTGCTTTCACTCTTGACTTCTGTTCCTCCAAAAAGGTCCAAGCTTTACTTTCATACATCAGAGTTGGTATCACTATACTGTCATGTAGTAACTTTTTCACTTCCATGTTCACTTCCTTGTTTCTTATCACTGCTTTCAAGGAACCAGCAACCTTTCTTCCTCGCTGCACCCTTTCAAGTAATTCACGCTCTAAATTTCCATCCATGCTCATCACACTACCCAAGTACTTAAACGCACTCATTTTCCATTTCTTCCTCATCCAACCTCACTGTACATTCACTGACTTCACTTCTCTCGAAGACCATAGCTTTACTCTTCCCTACATTCACCTTTAGATTCAGAACTATCTATCCATCTATCTATAGCCCAACGCCCTAATCCCGTAAAGGGTGGCCGCAGACAAAACGCCTCTAAGTTGCTCTGTCACCCACCATTTGACTGCCCTCCCCCCAGCTCAGTCCCCCCTCCCTCATATACCTCTCCGCTCCATCCCTCCAACTCATCCTCAGTCTCCCCCTCCCCCTCCCTCATATACCTCTCCACTCCATCCCTCCAACTCATCCTCAGTCTCCCCCTCCCCCTCCCTCCCTCCACTTCACCCACATACACCCTCTTAGTCAGTCTTTCATTCTCCATTCTCTCCACATGTCCAAACCATCTCAGCATATTTTTCCTAATTTTCTCAATCACATCCACATCCACCCCACAATGTGCTTTCACTTCTTCAATTGTCAACCTGTCCCTCCATGTCACTCCACATGCTCCTCTCTTGTACTGTAATTCATTTCCACTGCTCTCACTCTTGACTTGTTCCCCTCTGGCAAGGTCCATGCCTCGCTTCCATAAGTCAGGGTAGGGATCACAATACTATCATGCAATGACTACCTCCCTATTTCTCATCACTGCTTTCAGTGAACCAACAGTCTTCCTTCCTTGCTGTACCCTTTCAAGTACTTCTTCCCCAAAACTTCCATCCTTACTCATCATACTACCCTAGGACTTGAATGTACTCACATTCTCCATATCCTCACCATCCAACCTCACTGTGCATTCTGTGACTTCATTCCTCTCAAACACCATAACTTTACTCTTGTTTACATTAACTTTCAGATTTCTCTCTTCTTACACACTGTCCCAGACTCATTCACCAAACTTTGCAACTCCCATTCATCTTCACTTAACAATACTGTATCATCAGTAAACAGCAACACCAGAATCTTCCACACCTCACCTTCATTCATTAGAGCCACCCCCACATCCACTGCCCTACCTTGAACCTCCTTTACAACCCCATCCATGAATATATTAACCCTATAAGGTTTCTTGGCCGGGCACATTATGTCTGTGCTAGAGTCAGCCACTCTCAAGCTGACCCACATCTTCACGGTGCGATATTTTTCTTTGATCCCTCTGTGTATATACACTTTTCATGCTAAAATGTTGGTTCTGGTGTCATTTTAAAGCTGGATAGTTGTACTTTATTGTAGTATGTTCTAAAAAGTAGAAAAAAAAAGTCAAAATGACGAGTTGAAGTTAAGCGAAAACTAAAAATTTTATACCTTGCCTTAGAAAAATATGTAAAAAAAAAAAACTAATAAAGATATGTAAATCTGGTTTAAACCTTGTAAAACTACAATAAATTACGTTTACAGAGATATATATATTATGGTAATTTTTGCGTTCTGTTGCACAGTAAAGTGAAAGGAAAGAGATGGATCATTTTCTTTTAGTCTCAGCCGCATATTCGCTTCGCAATCTTTTTCTTTGATCAGTCAGTACAAATACACTTTTTATGATACAATGCTGGTTGTGGTGTTAGTTTGAAGCTGAATGGTTGTACCTTATCACAGTATGTTCCAAAAAGGAAAACAAATAAAATAAAAAGTCAAAGTAATGAGTTGAAGTTAGGCAAAAACCAAAAATTTTATTCCTTGCTGTAGAAAAATATCCACCAAGAATAAAGTGATACAGAAACAAAGCCCTGAGTCAGACCAGCTGTGCGGTACCTGCCAAGCATAGAGCAACCATTCTATGATGTCACGCTCGAGTCTCTTTGTTACGATGCATAAACCCGACTTATGGTGAATATTTTATAAAAGATTCTTAAAATGACGATTAAAAGCATCATCGGAATCTCTGAGGTTGGATTTGAAATGACTATCAAAATTGTCATCAGAATCTCAAAGGGTTAAATAGCCATGGGGACATCACACACCCCTGTTTCAATCCCACATTTAGATCAAAGAACTCACTCAGCTCACCATCCACTCACACAGTAGCCCAAGCTCCCTCATACATTGGGTACTCTTCACAGCACTCAACAATTTCCCATTTTTTTTCTTCCTCTGTTCTGTTACTTAAAAAAGAAGAAAAAAAAAAGGGGGGGGAGTGTGGGGGGGTATGTTATGTGCTAAAGGTGGAGCTGGAGCAAGCTCTGTGGCTATGGTCAGTAGTGGCTGAAGGAAGTTCCGGGAGCTGCTGCTTCTTCTGACATTGAGAGGGCTCATTCTCTATGCTAAGCGATCTTTGTATGCAGCATGTGTTAGGTGTGTAATGTTATATGGTAAAAACATCTGGACAGTAAAGGAAGAGGATATTCTCATACTCAAACATGTTTAAATCGCAATGATTAGACAGATTTGTAGTGTGTCCTTGAATGCGTGGCCTGGGGAGGCTTGGTTTATGACTGAGGAGTTGAGAGGAAGGATGGGACTGGAGTGTATTGGTGCTGTGATGAGGAGGGGTAGATTGAGATGGACTGGGCATGAGGAAAGGATGGAGGATGACAACTGGGTGTGGAAAGTGAGAAGTGTAGGGCTGCAAGAGGCAGATAAAAAAAGACCTGGCATAGAGAGTGACCTCAGGGATAAGTGAATGAATGAGGAGGCTGCCAAAGACTGGGCAGTATGGACAGCCCCATTAGGTGACCTCGGCAGACACATCCAAGCATGCTGGAGCCTTTATAAATGATACAATATGAAGTTTTAGTACTTCACACAAAGAAGTTATCTATCCATCTATCTACAGCCGGACACCATAATCACATAAGGGGTGGCCGTTTGTCTTTGAGTTAGTTATTTTACAGGAAAGTGCACTATCTCCGCCAACTCACTTGCTGACACGTATGAAACACTCATGTTAGTTATATGGTTACCACTTAGCAATGCAAATGGTTTCATGGCTTACAGGTAACCATTTGACTTGTCACTCAATGTAAAGCCACCTGAAAAGTAAAGAAGAGTAATAAAAAGTGACAGAAAAGATAGGAGAAATAGGAAGAGAGGAGGGCAGACACAGTAATAGAATGATATAGGTGAAAGAAGCAGTAGGCAGCACTGCATCAAGTGAGTGGATGATGGTCACTACCACCTACCACCAAGTTATCACCTCACTTAATATTGAACACTGCATTATTTGTTATGCACTGACACTGTTATCTGGCAATAGAAATGGTGTTTCAGTGGCCTTTCATACACAAAATGGAACAAACAACTGATGATCACAGCAACTGCAAACAATGGGCAGCCATCTTGGCTCATCAAGCTGACTAGAAGGCAGCATCATTAGGTGACCGGGAGGCCATGTATGCAAAGAAGACATGTTTCCAAGTCAGAAGTTTCTCTTTTACCCAAAAATGGTTATCACCACTTAATAATACACACTGCACTATTCATTATGCACTTGTACTTATATCTGGTAATAGCAATGGTGTTTCAATGGCCTTTCATGCACAAAATGGAACGAATGGCAGACAATCACAGCAAGCGTAAACACTGAGAGGCCACGTTGGCTCAGACAGCTGACGGTCAGCTTCCATGTGTCAGTGTTCCTCATAAGACTCTCGGAGGCGGCCATCGCAATTATTGTTCTAGCGAATTCACTATAACTTTTTTATCATTATCCCCCAGAAGAGTTTAACTTTTATTTTATCACTGTAATGATTAATCATATTATGAACTGATGTATAACAAGAGTTAACAGTATATTAGGAGTAGGCTGTAGCACCAGCGGATCAGGGTGGTACAGTGTCCTTGAGAATGTTGGTGATAAGGAGAGCCGAAGCTCTGGTTTCACTAGCAATCAGAATATCCTGACCATCCCCCATTGCTGACCTTTTACAGTGTGGCACTAAGACAAAGAGAAGGCCAGCATACTCTCCCAAACACTTTTCTCTATCTTGTGCACTGTTTTACATGCACTTTACATACCACACAGTTTATCGCACTACATCACAGGGGTTAGTAGGGCATGTGGCAAGAACACTTTGCCCCCCGCTACTTTGTGGCAGACCTGAGTGGGCATCTTAGTGCAGGCTCTACCATAGCAGTTTGGAGACTGGGATGGGATGGGGTTCAGTTCTGTGCCAGAGGGTACAGGGCACTGCAGTTCCCAGGCTGACTCTTCTGCCCAAGAGAGAGGGGCCTAAACCTGGGAGTAGTGCCCCATGAGGCTGCCCTATCAGTGGGTGTATAATGGGGGGAATGTTACAATGACAAAGGGTGCTTGGAGAGTATCCCTGTAGCTGACCTGGCAGGATGCCTCAAGGCCAGTGCTACAGCCACTGGCCATGGCTGGTGGGTTATGGGTCCCAGGTCTCATGCCTGGGCTTGGGGCTGTGCTGGTGGGTGGGGTCTGTGGTCTGTCTGTCTCCTCTATTTACCTGATTTATGACAAAAACGAGAAAACGCAAGCCTGTGGAAATCAAATTACCCAAGGGGTTCAGAGGGGAATGTGGATAATTTGAAGGGTAGAGCAGGGGAAGCAGCAGGGACTCTGAGCAGGAGATGAGTGGATGTCTGGTACGTACAGGAAGTAAGGTTCAAGGGAGGGTCAGCTAGGAATTTTTTTTTTTTTTTAAAGGCAAAGAAGAAGGGACCAAAGGCTAGAAGCCCGCAAATTGTTTCCTCTAAGAAAAAAAACAAAAACAAGACAGTAAAGACCCAAATTCAAGGTCTGTTCATTTCGCGATGCCTGGATACGCTGCGTTTAAAAGACTGGAGGTCATAGGCAATAGGAAGTACAGACAGAGGAAAACAGTTCCACAGTTGACCAGCTGCATACATGAAAGGCTGGTAGTAGCAGTTAACTCTTGCATTAGAGAGGTGGACAGAAAAGGGATGAGAGTTTGTTGCTAAATGGATGCTACGCACCAGCCATAGTGGTGGAGGGATGCAAGCACACAATTCTGAGAAGCAGCAACCACTGAAGTAGCAATAGAAAAGAGATAAAGATGTAACAGTGCAGCAAAGAGAGAGAGAGAGGCTGAAGGGAACCAGTAAGAGGAGGAGAGTTAATGACACGACAAGCCTCTGACTCCACCTTGTTGAGATGAGTCCTATGTGAGGAACCTTCCTACACATGAGAGTTGTACATTAAAAAGAGGCGAATGAAACCCGTCTACTGGGCCACTCCCTACTGGAATATGGCGTCTGGCTACAGACAGAGATAGATAAACTCAACAACTGTGCAGGGGTAAAGAAGGCACAGAATCAGCTTAGTACAGTACAGTAATCCCTCCAATATCCGTTGTAACAGAGCCAAAGGCATGTCCAAATATTGGTTTTGTCCGGATACTGGTCCTGAAGCTCCAGCACTGGTTCTTCATGACCCTAACCTAACCTAACCTAAATCAGAAAACTACCTTCCTACCTCGCTACTGGACATGTATAGCACTAATTTAGGTCCCATTTCACATAAATAATGCACATATAGCATGGATTTATTGAATTTTAACCAAAAAATGATGATTTAGAGGTGAGTGAGTCATAGAAGCTCAGAACTTGCCAGCATAGCATAAGTAAGTATCAGACGTGGAAATCATCTTTTCTCACATTTTATGCACTAAATTATTGGATACAAAGCATCAAATACAGTAAATGATGTTAATTGCTACAAGAAAAATGGTTAGGTTAGGTTAGGTTAGGTTAGGTTATGACCGGACATGAAATTCACTGCTTCCACCTTTTTCCTAGCTGTTTTACTTAAGAACCATGCATGGAAAAATTAAAT
>JAGKTI010000835.1:19507-33344 GCA_018397915.1 Birgus latro
AAAGCATGAATTAACTGAATTTTAACCAAAAAATAATGATTTAGAGGTGAGTATGGCATAGGTGCTCACAACTTGCCAGCAAGTGTAAGTAAGTATCAGACATGGAAATCACTATGAAAATCACCCTTTCTCACACCATATGCATTAAATAATGGACACAGAGCATGAATTCATTGAATTTTAACCCAAAAATAATGATTTTGAGGTAAGTAAGGAATAGATGTTCATGAGCTGGCAGCTTAGTGTAAATAAGTATTAGACGTGGCAATCACTATGAAAATCATCATTTCTCACATCATATGCACTAAAATATGGGATACAAAGCATCAAATAAATAAACTGTTACCAGAAAAAGAGTTAGGTATGGCAAAGGTGTTCACTGTTCACCAACAACATCGGTCATTCTTGACCCTAACCTAACCTAACCTAAATCAGAAAACCACCTACCTACCTCCCTCCTGGACATGCATAGCACTTAATTAAGACCCCATTCACATAAATAATTGGCACAAAGCATGAATCAATTGAATTTTAACCCAAAAATGATTTTGAGGTGAATAAAGCAGACATGATTATTACTGAGAAAATCACCTTTTCACAGCCTATGCACTTAAATATGGGACACAAAGCATGAAGTAAATAAAATGTAACCAGAAAAATTATGATTTAGAGATGTGTGGGGCAAAAATGTTCACCAGTTGACTAAAGAGTGAACGTATATAAGAGACATGGTAATCACTGAGAAAATCACCTCTTTCACAGTCTGTGCACTCAAATATAAGACACAATGCATGAAGTAAATAAAATGTAACCAGAGAATGAGGATTTAGAAGTGATTATGGAAAATATTTAGCAGTTCACAATGCATGAAGTAAATAAAATGTAACCAGAGAATGAGGATTTAGAAGTGATTATGGAAAATATTTAGCAGTTGACAATGTTTACTTACAGTCCATGATTGTTGTTTACCCTCATCTCTAAGGTTTTTACAGATTGAGTGGGAAGGAAGCTAGTCGGCGCGGGCAGGAAACTGAAACTGATGCGGTCGGAAAAAATCGGATTCCCCCCCCCCAATTTGGGGGTTTAGGCCATCAGCCCACGATGTCCGAATAGT
Organism: Birgus latro; assembly: GCA_018397915.1. Lineage (NCBI taxonomy): Eukaryota > Metazoa > Arthropoda > Malacostraca > Decapoda > Coenobitidae > Birgus > Birgus latro. The sequence continues at coordinate 20,622 of JAGKTI010000835.1, forward strand.
GGGGTGTCCGGATAGTAGAGGGATTACTGTATACCTAATCTCTTGGATGCAGATTTTACAAGAATGATACGATCTTTCAAAGTTAAATCCCAAGAGAATGAAACCCCAGATGTGTTCAAGGATGATGCAGGATTTATCTGGGATTGTTAAAAATTAAAGAATATTCCTGTGGTGGATTATAATGGGTCGAAAAGATGTAAGACCTGAGTTTTTGATGCATTAAAAACGAGATTCCTTTTACCCCAATCAGAGATTTGAACCAAGTCTGATACTAACCCCTAAAGACCGCATTTTTCTGAAGCAATGTTTCACCTCAGCCACAATTAGGGATCGAATTTTCAACATTTACCAAGATAAAATTTTAGTTTCTAAAAAGAGACTGGCCAGAGAAAGGGATGGGGGATTGAGTTATCTCCATACCCTGAAGGTTGGGTCTATGAATGTGCATGGATGTAGTACGACTGAGGCTAATAGGGAGGAGATTGGGAGAATGTTTGTGAGAAGAAAGTTGGATGTGTTAGCTTTGAGTGAAACAAACATGAAAGGGAAAGGTGAGTCTATGTTTGGAAGTGTGAATGTGAATGGAAGATTGTCAGATGTTGATAGAGGAAGGGCAAGAGAAGGTGTGGCCTTGTTAGTGAGTCCGGAAGTACAGCAGTGTGTGATTGAATGGAAGGAGGTGTCATCGAGACTGATGTGGGTGAAAGCGAAAATTGAATGTGAGTGTGTGTGTATTTGTGAGTGCATGTGGGCCTGGTAGTGAAAGGAAGAAGAAGAGAGGGAGCCTTTCTGGAATGATGTTGACGAGTGTTTGCAGAGTTTTGGAGAGAATGTGAATGTGGTAATGATGGGAGATCTGAATGCTAGAGTGGGAAATGAAGCAGTTGAAGGTGTAGTTTGTATGCATGGTGTGCCTGAAAGAAATGAAAATGGGGAACGAATGATAGGGATGTGCGCTGAGTGAGAGATGGTGATTGGAAATACCTTGTTTGAGAAGAAAGATATTTTATAAGTATACATGGGTGAGACAGGAGGGTGGAAGGGTTGTTGACTGAGCATTGATGGACTATGTGTTGTGTCCAGGAATGTAATAGGAAGATTGTTGGATGTGAGAGTTTTGAAAGGGGAGAGTGGAGGTATGTCTGACCACTACCTGGTGGAAAGGAAGTTGAGAGTAGGTAAGAGATGGGTGAGAGCTAGGAGAGTTAGGTGTGGCAGGGAGGTTTTGAAAGTGAGTGAGCTGGACAAAAGAGAGAAAATGATAGAGTATCAGGAGAAACTGAAAGATGAGTGGAAAGCAGTGAAAGATCAGGAGAATGGCAGCATGAAGGAGGAATGGAAGTTGTTTAAGAGTGCTGTGGTGGGGTATGCAGAAGAGGTGTGTGGTGTGAGACGAGAGGAAAGTGAATGGTGGTGCAAGGAAGTAAGTATGGCTGTGGCTGAGAAGAGATGTGCATATGAAGTGTGGTTGCAGAGGAAGGATGAGGTGTCATATGAGAGGTATAAGGAAAAGAGGAATAGGGTGAGAAGGGTTGTGCGTGATGCCAAAGTGGCAGCAGAGAGGTGGGGTAGGTGGTTGACTGAGAATTTTAGACAGAACAAGAAAATGTTTTGCAAGGAGGAGAAAAGGGTGCGAAAGGGAGAGTCTGGGAAGGAAGAGCGAGTAAAAGAAGTGGATGGAAGGATGATAAATGAGATGGATGCAATAAGGAAGAGATGGGTGGAGTATTTTGAAAGATTGTTAAATGTAGGGGAAGAGAGGGAGGCTGAGATTGTGGCAGATGGAAGGGTGCAAGGAATAAATGTGTTGGGAGAGTTGAATGATTCTTTGATCACGATGGAGGAAATGCAGGAGGAAGAAAAGGAGATGAAAATAGGGAAAGCTGCAGGTATGGATGGGTGTGCTGTGGAATGCCTGAAAGGTGGTGGAGCAACTATTGTTGACTGGTTAGAAGATGATTGAATGTGTGTTTTGTGCAAGGTATGGTGCCAACTGACTGGGCAAGTGCTTGTGTGGTCCCGTTGTATAAAAGTAAGGGTGATAAGTATGAATGTACAGTACTAGCTTTAGGGGTATAAGTCTGTTGAGTGTCGTAGGTAAGGTGTATGGCAGAGTGTTAACTAAGAGAGTTAGAGAGGGTACAGAGGGAGTGATTGGTGATGAGCAGTGTGGCTTTAGGGGAGGGAAAGGATGCATGGATCAGGTGTTTGCTGTGAGACAGGTATGTGAAAAGTATTTAGCGAAAGGTAAGGATGTGTTTTGGCCATTCATGGATTTAAAGAAAGCATATGACAGAATTGATAGGGAGGCTTTGTGGACTGTTTTAAGATTGTATGGACTTGATGGCAGGTTACTAAAAGGAGTGAAAAGTTTACATGTAAATGGTAGAGCGTGTATAAGAGTGAGAAATACTGTACCGTGAGTGACTGGTTTCCCGTGAGAGTGGGGCTGCGGCGGGATGTGTAATGTCACCTTGGTTGTTTAATATTTATATGGATGGTGTTGTAAAGGAGGAGAATGCAAGACTGTTAGATGGAGGACTGAGTCTGGTGAATGTTGATGGTAGAGAGTGGAACCTGAAGCAGCTGCTGTTTGCGGATGATACTGCACTGGTAGCTGATTCAGAGGAGAGATTCAGTCAGTTGGTAGAGGAGTTTGGAAGGGTGTGTGAAAGGAGGAAATTGAAAGTAAATGAGAATAAGAGTAAAGTGATGAAGTGTACGAGGTTGGTAGATGGTAGGAGGATGAATATAGTCTTGAATGGTGAGCTGCTTGAGGAGGTTGAGTGTTTTAAGTACTTAGGGTCACATGTTGCTGTGGATGGAAGAATAGATGCAGAAGTGAAGATTAGAATAAATGAAGTAGGAAAGTTGCTGGGAGGAATGAAGAAAGTGTTTAGATGTCGTTCACTTCTAATGGATGTAAAGAGAAGGTTGTATGAGAGTATTGTGGTACTGACTGCGTTATATGGGGCTGAAACATGGAATGTGGGTGTAGCAGAGAGGAAAAGTTTGAATGTAACAGAGATGAGTTGTCTGAGGAGTACGTGTGGAGTAACATGTATGGATCGAGTAAGAAATGATGAAGTCCGAAGGAGAAATGGAGTTGTTCGGGAGATGGCTAATCACGACGAGCAGAGGGTGTTGCGATGGTTTGGGCATATGGAGACAATGGATAATGAGCAATTGGTGAAAATGATAACTAGATCTGATGTGAGAGGTGTAAGGCTAAGAGGAAGTCCACAAATAGGATGGATGGGCAATGTGAAGAGAGCATTGGATGCGAGAGAGAGATGTCTGTTGAGCAAGGAAGAGTGGCTGTGTGTGACAGAAAAGAATGGAGAGAAATTGTGAATGAATAAATGACGCAGCCCTGAGGGGATATTCTCCCGCATTTTGTCTGATCAGGTCAAGTGTGGGTAAGGGGATGGGTTCATTATGATGTGGCAGGGGTAAACCAGCTCTGCTGTCGGGTCCTGCTGTGAATGTCACTGGTTGCACTGTGCAGTTGCCCTCGTGCAGTGTAGTGCGGTGAGGATCTGTCCCTTCTCCCCTTTGGGGCTAAGATGCGAATGAATGTGTTTCAGTGGATGAGTAAATTGGGAGTGTGTCGTCCTCTCTCGGCTACTTCCCTTTCCTTGGGGGAAGCAGCCTAGGTATAGAGATAGAAAGAAAATTTTTTCTTACAGATTTAAAGAGCTTGAATTTACACAACTGAAAATGCCAATCTCAGTCTCCTAGGCCTAATGGTTACTGCAAAACTGCCCATCAAAGATTATAAAAGTCCCCTCTCACAGTAAGGGAGAAAACAGGAAAACAGGTTTTTTAGGTCTGCTGTGATCTAACAGATGTTGTAATGACCAGGAACAAAGTCTACCAAATCCGAGCACCAGAAGTGTGTTAAAACTGCTCAGTTCCAAGATGGCAGCTGCTGGCTCTGAATTCCTTAAAGACAAGGTAAGCTGATGTCTATGACCTATTAACAGTTACAACATATGTCTATCAACAGGTCTGAAGGGTCAAGAAATTCAGTGAGATAATTTAAGTCAAAAGTCAAAATTTATTTCCAGGATGGCTGCCAAATAGAAAACATATTTTACCATAATGTAATTATTTTTTTTACATGCATTACAAATAGTACATGCTCTCCACTCTAATAGCTTCGGTATTTTAATTATGGTAATTATGGTGTTTTTCTTCTTCAGTCTGGAATGATGGGTGCTTCAGACACAATGAATGAAGACTGTTCAATCTGCAAAGGAAGGACTGAAGATGGACATAAAGTGGTTCAAATTCGACAGAAAGGTGCTGATGGTATCAACGCAGCAAGTGTCAACCCGCCACCTCCCAGCAGATTTTTCACCAATGACTCTAAGTCAAATGGCCACCCCTTACGGGATTGTGGCATCAGGCAACAGATAGATAGACTCTCCCCAATCCCGGCAGATTTTGGAAAAGTTTTTTTTTGGGGCTAAAACCTTCACTTTTTATGAGAACCATTGAAAATTCAGAGAGAAAATGCTCACCTGAGCTTAGAAGTGGGCTATATAGGTGACCCTTTAAACACCTGGTACCATGTTCTCTGGAGCCGCGCTGCAGCTGTTGCGTTTTCTATGGTAGTTGTAACTATTGCAAACGACTCAGGTAGATATTTGTTCATTTGGTACAAATTTATATGCAGTACAAGAATATATTGGTTTTCACACAATAATATAGGCGATATAAGCATAGTTTCACTCACCAAACACATCAACATACCTCACCTTCCTTGGCGATGTTACCTCCACATCACTTCTGCTCGTTTCTTCCTCTGGTGGCACGTACTCTTTGTTCTCCATATCGGGAATCACTTTTGCCCTGAATTTCATCATCAGAGAGACCATGGTGCGACATGTCTTTACTTGCCAGGTCACTGCTAACAGGTGAGTTGCCGAGGAAATGGCGTACAGGTGGGGGGGGGGCGTTGCACAGGGTCTAGCAGTGTCGCTGCCTGGCGGCAGGTAGAGGAAGGTCTCTCACATAGGCCTACCAAAAATCACCCACGAATCTTTAAAAATGTGCAAATGACGGACCTCACAATTGCAAAACGTATGGGTACACTGATGGGACTCAGCGTGAAAAAAAGTTGTAATATATTCATACGTTATCGGGGCACAGCGGGTTAAAAGAGAAGATAATATTGTTGTGACTGCTGGCTGTAAGGTGCACTTGGTCATCTACTGGTATGCCAGTGTATCAACAGACTAATCCTGCAATCAGTCATAGATGAAAATTCTGATTTTGCATCACTGATACATGAGATTGGATAAATGTATATATCCTTGCTGAGAGGTGACAATACTCTTCAAAGCACTGTAACATCCAGCACATTAACAAGAAATAGTGAGGAACTTGACAAGAAAAGATCTGAACTTTATGCTCAATGTGAAACAAATCAGCTACAGACTGAGTATCAGAGGATGGCTGGTATTCTACAAGCACTGATCAAAGCAGACCGGACTGGATGTTGGTTGAATAATTTGCGTGCTGTTTCTGATGCCTTGCCAATATTTGCTGCAGCAGGGCACTATAATTAGCTACCTGATTTCTGCATACATGTACCTACAACAAATGATTCAGCTTGAGAGAAAACACCCAGAGGTTTACAAGAAATTCCAAGAAGGTTTTCATGTCATCCACCGAACAAGTTGGGCAGGTCTTGCATGTGATTTAGTGACTGAACAAACACTAATGAAGTCACTAAAAAGAGGGGGAGGGGGGGGACTGACTCATGGCAGTATAATGACTGAAGAACAATGGGCATTTTGGAATATGTCAGCCCCAGTGATGTCTGAATTCAATGCTTGCATGCAGGAGTTCAATGATCTAACATACACCACAAATGTACAACACAAAGAAGTTACTAATGCCAGACTTGACAGATACAAAGCTCATTTCATGTCCACCTTTTTCTTCAGATACTTCACTGAGAAATATCACCAGTGGTATTGTGGCAGATTCAGATGTCAATGTGCTTGAATATGAATCCATTGGCAACAATATACTGTTATTGGAAAAATGGGTGACAAACCCATATTTTCCATCTCTTTCAAGAGGGAAGACAAATGCAAGACAATGCGAAATATATATCCTACCAAGGCTGATTCTGAATCTGAGAAATATATTGATCTACACCTACTGTTTCGGCAATTCCTCATATTGTCCAGGTCAGGAGATCTCTCTCTTGAGGATGTGATGAATTACAAATTGAGCCCCTACCTGCCTTCCTTTCTTGAGGCCAAAAATATAATGAGGAAGGCTGATAAGTCTCAGCCCAGCCTATGCCATCATGACCACATTAGCAAGATCACAGCAAGTAGAATAATTTCAGATTCCGGTTCTCAGGCCCCGTGAGGGGCCATACAACGCCACTACCTTACAATCAAAATACTCAATACAAACACGCGCAATAACACAAAAGGATGGTTGGCAAACTATTTAGCAGGCAGATGTGCACATGTAACATTTGCCAGTTAGTTAATGAACAAAGAACTTCACAAATGGCATCTTCCAAGGATCTGGTTTGTCCCCTACACTCTTTAACCTATACATGCACCACTTACACACACCCTACACACCACAAATACACATAGCTTACTATGCAGATAACATAACACATGTACACACCAAAATGCAAACACAGCCACACACATCTTCCAACCTCACCTCAACACTACACAAATGGTTCACCACAGACTCATAATAGCCCCAGCCAAATCTATAGTGACCCTTCTCACAAACTGGATGGCGGAACAGTCACATTCCACACCTCACCATAAACAACACTCCCCTACCACACACACACACCAACACCCAAAACCGTTAGTGTAACATACAATACATCAGTGTCGTTTAAACAACACATCACAAACATTAGAAACAAATTAATACCAAGACTCAATGCCCTGAGGTCACTTGCCCGTACAACATTTAGACACAACAAAGAAATCACCACCACCACAGCATACAAACAATATACACATGGAGGGGGAGGTACATGAGACAGGGGGGTGTGAGTTGGGAGCAGGGTAGCGAAACGGCAGGGGACAGAGCGATATGGAGGTGATTTGTTTGTGGCCACCCCGTGCGGGATTGAGGCGTCTGGCAATAGAGGGGGAGGAGGTGGCTTAATCGGTAGAGAGGTGGCCTGCGGTCCCACGGACCCAGGTTCGAATCCTCGCTGGGGCGAGGAACAGTTTAAGGATTTGAAATTCAGCAAATCAGGCTTTACTGATTTACCAGAAGACCCGCCGACATGTCGTAAAAATACCCCCGCTAATACCAATACACCAGTCCTGTATGAGACAGCCCTGGCATGTATTCAATATGGACGGTGGGTGTTAGCGCCGAAGTGGTGACACGGTATGTAGAGGACTGCTGGGCCATGATAGCAGGCTGTGAAGCCTATGCCCAAAGTCGGACACATAAAAAAAAAAAGATAGTGATGAATTATGCAAGCCCCACTTGGCCTTCTAACCTCACTAAAACACACTACAACTTTCTATAGACCATACAGAACAAGGCCCTTAAAATAATCACAGACTGCATTTCTACTACACCTACAGACCACCTACACCAAGAAACCAAAGTCCTCAAAGTCATGGATCATATAGACATGAGAGCCACACAAATTCTTGCCACAGCCTCCACAACCCACACCATCCACTACACTACATGGCAGCACTTCCACACACACACACACACACCAAGGAATATCAAAACAACACCCAGCACAATATCATACACAAATACTGTCATCTCTCCCCCCTCAAACAAGCTTCCAGAAGCATATCCATGCTCAAATCACTCGCCACTCCATTCAGTCATTCAAAGACAACACACAGCTGCATGCACAGCCTCCTGATATCCACCCTTCTGAATCATACCTCCCTCGTGTGACAAGGTCCACCTGATCAGGCTGAGATATCAGCATCATCAAGCTCACTTGAGTTATCAGAAGAGGCTGGAAGACTCTGTTGCTAGTGCCTGTTCAGGATGCAACACAGCACACCATTTCATTAAATCAGGCTTTACTGATCTACCAGAAGACCCGCCGACATGTCGTAAAAATGACCCCGCTAATACCAATACACCAGTCCTGTATGAGACAGCCCTAGCATGTATTCAATATGGACGGTGGGTGTTAAGCGCCGAAGTGGTGACATGTAGATTGTAGGAGGACGACTGGGCCTTGATAGCAGGCTGTGAAGCCTATGCCCAGAGTCGGACACATAAAAAAAGAAAAAGAAAGAAAAACCATACTATTAAGTATAATATGGAAGACTGCATTGCACACAATCACCTGTGCCGACAACACAACATACACTCCTTGAGAGCAGTGTGGGAAAGGCCAATTTCAGCCTTGGCCTTCCTATGGGACTCGGGGCTGTTCAGCCAGACTGCCTAGGGAACAACAACAACTACTACTACTGCAGTTACCATACCCAAAACTGAAAGATATGTACTTGATGGTGGTTCGTTATTGTACAAGATAAAGTGGAGGATGGGAGATTCCTAGGGTAGAATAGCCAAGACGTATGCTGAATTTACTACAAAGCACTATGGGCCAGCAACTGCTATGTTTACAGGCCCCTCAACAGAGGATAACACACATGACAGATGGAGACACATTAAAAGTTTTCCCATTGTGGGTTTCATCCGTGAAATTACTTTTGAAGAAAAGTAAGGAGGAATCCTTTCATAAGAAATTAACAAGCAGTAACTGATTAACCTGAAGAAACATGGGATGTACAGTCTGGATGTACAGTCTGTCAGTCAAAAGGATATGCTTATGTGGACATAGCAAGGGCAGGAGTTGATGCTGCCAAGGAAAATTCCACAACGCTGATCGGAGAGGATGCTGATTTCATAATTCTTCTTCTCCATCACCCTAAAGAAGAGGGAAAATCTCTGTACTTCAGATCACACTGTGGATCAAAAGGTAATCCACAAGTATTCAACATTAATTGCATGAGGAGGGTTTTTGGTAGTGAAGTCTGTAAACAGCTGTTATTCCTCCATGCCTCCATGGGATGACTACCTCTCATGTGTATGGTGTTGGAAAGAAATCAGCATTTCAAAAACTCATAAAAGATTGTGAAAATCTCATATCCTGTGCAAATGCATTCACCTCCACAGGTAAAAACTAGAAAATCCATGGTTGCAATGTGTAATGGAAAAAGCACAGGGTCTTTGGCAGCCTTACACTATGACATATTTACTATGAAAATTGTTTCTGCAAAATCATTTATTGTCCCACAGTGCCTTCCACCAAATGAGTCTTCCATTAAATTCCAGAGTCTCAGGGTTTACTTCCAGATCATGACCTGGATGAGGATGGAGACTGATACTGACCCTCTGAAATGGGGCTGGAGGCTGGCTGACAACAAATATGTACTAATGACTGACAAGCCCAGCACCTGACACTCTTCTAAAAATGATACATTGCAACTGCTCAACAAACTGCAACCAAACACTGCAGTTGTAGACAATACAGGCACCCCTGTACTTCAGTGTGTGGAACTTGTCAAATTACTTTTTGTGACAATGTATAGTCACGCTCCCTAATTTAGACCCATCCTGAGCCAAGCAGAGAGCTGAGGGAGGCAGTAGCCACGGCTCTTAAACGAACGCGTTTACTAGCCACCCCCCCCTCCTCCCCTCTATCCCCCCCCATTCCCTCTTGCATCTAACATTCATTCTCTACCTTACTGCATTCCTTTCCACCCTCACCTCTTATGGAACAATCATTTACTGAAAAGGACAATGCTGGACCGTATTAGACAGTAGATTTTAGAGAACATAGGGCATAAAAAAAGATAAGACCCAAATATATTATTTTTCTTGATAAATAAACGCGTTCGTTTAAGAGCCGTGGCTACTGCCTCCCTCAGCCCTGGGCTTGGGTCGGGGTGGGTCTAAATTAGGGAGCGTGACTATACATGACCAACTTTCAAAAAATGAAGACAGCTATGGTGATATAAGAGAACAGAATTTGTTCAGTTCCAGTCATTCAATCTGATACACCATGAGCCATCTAACAATTTAAAGGAACTTCAGAAATACAACAATGAAATCAAGCATGAATAAGGAGTTTCAGTTCTACTCAAGACAGCATTGCAAATATATGTACTGGTATCAGTACTTATGACCACGATTAACCTAGTTTTGAAGCACTTAAGGCTATCAGAGTTTAGATTTTCTATAGCCTATGTCATTAACTGTACTCAATGGAATCCCCCAAAACTGCAAAATCTTACAATTTTTTCATGGTGTATATGTAAGCTGACCCATTTATTTCTTCACTGCTACTGTTTAAAATTTCTGGAGGTGGGATATTACTGGAGGGTCTGTTACTGCTTGTGTGGTGATTGTTTTGTATACGGCCAGAGCGGGTTAGAGCGCTCCGCTCTGGCCGTAGGGTCGGAGGATCAAATCCACCCAAGGGTCATTGGTAGACATCAGGAAGGGCATCCGGTCATAAAATGCTACACGCTCCAATCCAAAAAGGCCGACGCATGCAAGCATGTTGCAGCCTTCAAAAACGAAACGAAATGAAACTGTTAGTAGCTGTGTTCTAGAGGTCTGTCATAAAATGACAATTGTGTCAGTGCAGGCTGCAGTGTACAGTGCTGTGCCTCTCATGGCAAGATATTCTCTAACAGAGAGGACCTTAGTTTCAAAGTATAAGTGAGCTGCGGGAGTCACATTGGTGCAGCGAGTGATGGAGCACAAAGCATTGTTCTGTATGGTCTGCAAAGTGCTAGTGGGAGTTAATACAATGGGGCACAATGCCAGGGATGCCTTGAACATGACTTATCTAATACTGCATATTGTCCAAAGGCTGGCCCTTAATGGGGTGCTTCTGGAAAGCTCCAGACCGATAGAGGATACTGCAGACTTCAGTTTAACACAGTCTCTCGCTGTTTCTCTTTGTTAAATATCAACACTGTTGTGTGAAACTGTGAATCACAGTAATGTCACATACCATAATATAAATAATACAGATAGAAAACGTAATAATAACGTACCGTGAATTGTTTTCTTTATCATAAACGGAAACGAAATACTTGCTAATGGCAACCCCATCATTTTATTGGTCCTGTAATATTCCATTTCTACTATGAAGTGGAAGTTTAGTTCTTAATATATAGTTGAATCAGACTGAAAATTAACCCTTTCGCGCACGGTAAGTTTTATTAAGTTTCATGGCTCATGATTTTACTCCCGCGCGCGCTCCTATGGCAGCCTGCGGTACGCAAATTACATGTATTCTTGCCTCATTTTCGCCACCCAAACCTCAAAATGTTGCCCTGAAACTCACATTATCTTATTCGCCGATGTTTGTTCTAGCTGATAAGCCAAAAGAAAAACTAGAAAAATACGAATAAAAGTACACAAGGCCGCCGTGAATAAACATTTTGGAACTTTGATCTCACTTCCCAACATCGTCATTCGAGTGTTTTCCATCATACAGAAAAATGTTATTATAAGTTTTGATAGGGAATTTCATTGGCTTTCTAATGAGGTATGTTTGGTTGTAATGCGATTTGTAGTTTTCGAGAAAATAGCCAAAAACTAAAAGCCATTTTTGTAAAAAAAAAAATGATTTTTGTTCAGGGAGGTATACTACAGAAGTTTTCTCGCACACCTTATGTTTTTATTACATAATCTTATGTAGAATTTCATAAGCTTTCTCCTGATACCTTTTTGTTTTAATACGCTTCATAGTTTCCGAGTAAATCGCAAAAAACTACAGGGTACTCGCGGCCGCGGTGCACTTTCATCATGCGTGCACAATAACCGCCTACGTAACCACAACTTTTCATTAGAGAAATTACATAGTTCTATCTATCTATCTATTGCCAGACGCCTCAATCCCAAACAGGGTGGCCACAAACAAATCGCCTCCATGTCACTCTGTCCCCTGCCATTTCACTACCACGCTTCCAACTCACACCCCCCTCTCTCATATACCCCTCCACTCCATCCCTCCATCTCATCCTCGGCCTCCCCCTCCCTCTCGCCCCCTCCACCTCACTCACATACACTCTCCTTGTCAATCTTTCACTCTCCATCCTCTCCACATGCCCAAACCACCTCAACGAGTTTCTCCTAACGCTTCCCATCACGTCCTCAACCACACCCCAACGCTCCTTCACTTCCTCATTTGTTAGTCTGTCCCTCCATGTGACTCCACACGCTGTATGTCCTGTAAATATGTAGAATTCACTGATCTTTATCATGGTTCTTACAGGAAATCGATACGTTCAATAATTTTGGAGTAAATGGACAACAAAGATAGAACACTCTTCTTTGACCGCAAGCGAAATAAAAACGCTCAATTTCCCTGCCTCACCAATACTTACATATTTTCGCTCGTTACATTTTATTATTATTATTTTTTACTCAAATTATACACGAGAAATAGCATAAGCTCTTTGGTAGTGCTCTCAGTAACTCGACATTTCCACTAGTCTTTTTGCTAAAGCTGAACTTTCTTCCATCTCATATGTGTATATGTAAGAAACAATACTTATTTGTGAAAAAAAATATAGAAATGTAGAAACAGGTCAATGTACAAATCAACAAAATATGGATAACTCACTTGCTCCAGAGGTGTTGAGCTGCTGGCAGGAACTTGAAGGAATTGAAGATGAGTTAGGTAGTGTGTGAGTTTTGTGT
>JAGKTI010000835.1:33620-48118 GCA_018397915.1 Birgus latro
TGTGTTCATGGGTGTGTGTGTGTGTGTGTGTGTGTGTGTGTGTGTGTGGCGTATTCTCTGTTCCTTGCACCACGTTTGGCTAACACATACGATGCACACAATAGATTTCTCCACGAACATTCGCTGCACGACATACGTAGCGACACATTTATGACATTATAAATGTCATATAAGTATCGCTGTGTGGCGTATTTTCTTGTCTCTGATCATTACGTAACTTTCCGCTGTCAGTCAGTGCACGCAATATTTCTCGGTGAACACTTGCTGCACTATTTTATACGTATATTTCACACTGAACCACATGCAATATAAAACACTATCACATGATTCCATCCCAGCCTCTTCTGTTATTCCCTTCCCTACTGTATTGTGTAAGAGACCGCCTGTTCCCTTAGCAACTAATCCATATGTCTGTGTTATCTCTATGGCATAACATAATGCCTGCTATGGTAGGTCAGTTATTTCACTAATCCAGGCACCATATGTTTCACAGATGTAAGTAATGGCTTCACTATAAGAGTAAAATACATCATTTTACGGGCAGGGTGAGTGGAAACCCCGCTATAACAAACCAGACTCTGCCTCTAGGCCTAACAGATGATAACAGGCCCCAATGGTTTACAAACAATATATCTATGTTCAATAGACACAATCACTTCACAGTATAGTAAAAAACACTGTACAGTCACAATATTTCAATAATGGCTTCAGAATCGGGTGGGAGGGGGAAAATGGCAGATTTAAAGGGACAACACAACACAGCACAACCCTGCTGTCTGGCTGCTAGTGGAGCACTGAGATTCTATCACTACGTACAGGCACATAGGAGTCATTGCAGTGTTGCCAAAGTCTTACCTCGGGAGAGACACGTGGCTGCTAAAATGCTACAAAATTTGACGCAAATCGACGGAAAACTTAATTTTTTTTTATTTTTTTTGTGTTTTCACACGATTTGCGGTCCTGTGCTTTTGCACACCACACCACATGTAACGCAAATCTCGGTACCGTGCGCGAAAGGGTTAAGCCTAGTAGGTATCTTGACTTTTTTCTTTTTTTTTATGCAAGGAAGAAGGAACCAGAGGCCATGGGCCCGTATACTGTTCCTTCCAAGAAAAAACAAAAACAACATAAAAGAGCCAAATTCAAGATCCATTCACTTAGTCTCTATGTTGGCTTAAATTTAGTTTTGAGTAAATACTGGCATCCATCATCACATTTCATCCATTCTAGGAGACCGTCCCAAAACCAGGATGACGATGGATGTTCAAGGTAAAGCAAGCCAAGACATGTCTTTGCTACAGGTACAGGGAGTCAAGTTCTATATTCACCCAATATATTACCAATATGCCGGGAATCGAACCCGGGACTCTCAGATGAGAGCCAGGCAGCATACCACTACACCACGACCAGTTAAAAGTTACCTCACAAGGTATTCATTCTATATTCACGATCTGCATAGCTGGATGTAGAGGAGTTCAAGGTGAGTGACTATGGCATGAGGAAGGAGTTTAGAACAAATCAGGAGACTGTCCTGTGCTGCACATGCATGACTCAGGTGGGCAAAAAATGTTGAATACCAGTATTTACTCAACATTAAATTTAAGCCAAGATAGAGACTGAATGTGTCAAGATACCTACTGTACCAACTTTACGCTACTAAGGCCTAGAAGCCACACCCACTTTCTGTGCATGAAAACAGCTGATTGGTCCATACAAACTGTTTGTGCAGATGGCTGTTTATTTGTATTAAATGAGTTGGCAGTTCAGAAACAGACCAGATTTTCCTTACAGTAATGTTAATTATTAGGATTATAACAATGCAAATTATTTCAAGGCATTATCACATTAGAGAGGATATTAAAAATGTAAAACAGGTACCACAAACGGTCGAAGTCAAGGATGCATGCTCACTTTCGAATGAAGCCTATTCACTACTGTATTTCTTTGATTATAGCAAATGTAATGTAGTTACAAACAAATGACACCAAACATAGGGTACAATATTCAGTGAACTACAGTTTGTACGACAATATATATCCCAAATCATTGTATAACTCATAAAACTTAGATATAAGGTGAGTCCATGGGGAGGTAAAAGGAACAGCCACAGTGATGACAGTTTACAAATGCAGAATTTTCTGCTGCTCGTATTATAAATAGCTTTGTAAGCAATGTATTGCGAAATTAAACAAGCAACTTACCCTCCATACTCACCACCCTGCTGCACTCTCAAGTCTCTCTCTCTCTCTCTCTCTCCATGATGCGCAGGGGAATATCACTGGAGCCCGGTACTGTACATACACTCACTGTCGGTACTTCCACACCCTTTCATATAGGTAACCATTACTTCTATGGCTTTCATAATTATAAGCTACCATTCATTTTAAAGTACAATATAGGCTTACTGGTACTGCAATATACAGTATATAACTAGGTAATAAAAGAAATTAAGGAAATTTATCAGGTTTTGACACTTCACAGCTGCGAGATGACATCAGCTAGCTGGTGGTACATTTAATTTCCCGTCGAGTGACCGGCTGTTCCCCTGAGCATTTTACCTCCCCAAGGATGGCTATAATGATACTGACTTTTATCAGTTATATAATGATTTGGGGTATAAATAGACTATTCACAATGTACTTCACAGACTAGTATACTCTATGTTTGGTGTCATTTGTTTGTAATAAATTTATGTTTGATACAAAACAAAGAAATAGTGAATAGGCTTCATTCAAAAACGAATTGTATCCTTGACTTTGACGGTTTATAATACATATTTAACTTTTTTAGCAAGCTCCATGAAAACCTAATTCCTTCATATTATTTTTATGTTTATTTTCTTGATTATTAACATTATTGAAGAGAAGTACAGGCCTGATTACAAACTGAGAATGCATTTAGTATGATTAGATGGGTAGCCACTTGAACATTTGATATGAACCAATCACCAGCTTCCACAAAAAGTGGGTGTGGCTTCTAGGCCTTAGTAGCGCAAAATCGGTATAGGCTTAATTTACAGCCTGAGCCAAATATATATTAAGAACCAAACTTCCACTACGTGGTAGAAATGTAATATTACAGGGCCAATAAAATGGTGGGGTTGCCATTAGCAAGTATTTCATTTCCATAAATGATAAATAAAACAATTCACACTACATTATAATTAAGTTTTCTACTTGTATTATTTATATTATGGTATGTGACATTACTGTGATTTAGTTTCACACAACAGTGTAGATATTTAACAATGAGAAATAGGCTTTTTAAACAATGCGGGACTGTGTTAAACTGGAGTCTGCAGTCCCCTCTATCGGACACTAGCTTTCAAAGTACCACATTACCCAAGTGCCATGAATCTGAGGGTGCACCATTCTTCATCTATCGTTTCTGGTCCTTGAACGCAAGTCCTGTGTTATTTGCCATTCCAAGGATATTAGTGTTGGAAGAAGGAAATAAAGGCAAGAAGCTCACAAAGATTGTTCCCTCTAATAAAGAATAAAAAACAAGATAACAGAAAGCCAA
This sequence comes from Birgus latro, assembly GCA_018397915.1. NCBI lineage: Eukaryota > Metazoa > Arthropoda > Malacostraca > Decapoda > Coenobitidae > Birgus > Birgus latro. Next base: position 37,143 of record JAGKTI010000835.1, read on the forward strand.
ATTCAACATGTTCATTTCAAGATGCCTGGACACATTGCATATAAAGCAGTGGAGACCACAAAAAACAACTGACCGGTTGCATACATGAAGGACTGGGAGTAACAGTTAACTCTTGCATTAGTGAGTTGCACAGAAAAGGGATGACAGCTTGCTGCTAGACAGGTGCTACGTACCTGCAGTAGTGGTGGAGGGATGCAAACAGACAGTTCAGTGGAGCAGTGACCATTGAAATGGCGATAGAAAAAAGATAAAGATGCAACAGTGTGGCAAAGAGACAGAGGTTGACGGGTGCAGGCAGGAGGAGAAGAGCTAATGAGACAAAAAGCCTTTGACTCCACCTTGCTGAGAAGAGTTGCAAGTGGGCAGTCTCCCCATACAAGCATTGTACAATACACAGGGGCCAATAAAACCCCCTGTATAAAGTTAACAACTGTGCAGGGGGTAAAGAAGGCACGGAGTTGGGCTTAACACACCTACAGTAGTGGAAGAAGATTTTACAAAAGAAGTAAGCTGATCTTTGCAAGATAAATCCCAAAAGAATGAATCCCCAAGCATGTTCAATAAATGACAATGATGGATTGAGTTCGGCATTATAAAAAATTAGAGATATTCCTGTGGTAAATTCTGACAAATTGAAATGTGTAAGAAGTGAGTTTTTGATAAATTAAAAACAAGATTACAGTAAAACCTTGATATAACAGACTTCAATAGACTAGAATTCACTTTTATCAGACTTGAGGAGCTACCGGACTAAATTCCCATCGTTTTCATTTTTGAAGGCTCCAAAATGCTTGCATGCGTCGGCCTTGGTCACCTAATGGCAGCTCTCCACGCTGCTCGATCCCTGGCAGCCTCCCTGTTCAGTCCCTTAACCCTTAAGTCACACTTAATGACCTCGTCCCATGTCTTTCTCGGTCTACCCCTCCCAACCCCTCCCCCAGTATTAACACCTCTCACCCTCTGTACCCAATTATCATCCCCCATCCTCTCCACATGTCCAAACCACCTCAGCCTACCTCTCCTCATCACAACACCAATGCACTCCAGTCCCATCTTACCTCTCAACTCTTCCATCGTAAACCCAGCCCCCCCAGGCCTTGCACCCAGGGACGCACTGCACATCCACCTAATCATTGTCATTTCTGTACGTTTAAACCTGCGAATATCCTCTTCCTTTACTGCCCAGGTCTCACTACCAAACTGCATCACACTCCTAACACATGCTGCATACAAAGACCCCTTAGCACATAAGAAGAGTCCTCTCAATGTCAGGAGAGGCAACAGATCCCTGAACTTCTTCCAACCACTTCTCACCCTAGCAACCGAGCTAACTCCAGCCCCACCTCCGGTACATAACATGTCTCCCAAATAACGAAACTCCTCCACACACTCAACAGACTCACCAGCAAGTTCAACCCTCTCATGCCTAACAATCTCCACCTGCTCTCCCCGACACACCGCACACATGAAATCAGCATCATCTCGCAGTCTACCTCTAATACCACTACATCTCTTGTGCACCCATTTATCACAAACACTACACAAGATAGAATTACTTCCCACACCCTATATGTCGGAAAAAGTCCAATAAAGCCAGAAGTCCAGACTGCCTGACCACTTCAGCTATGTTCACAATAAGGTAAATAAAAGACAGGTTTATCAGTGTACAGTACAGTATAATTATATACAGTAAGTCCTCGTATTTCGACGCATTTTACTTCAACGCTTCATTTTTCGCGATAGAAAAAAGTTTCTGACATGTCGCAAACGTCGTCACTTTTTCCCAATTTTCATCGCCGCTTCCAGCTGCAGCCAACACCCAGCAGACGACGCATACCGATGCTCATTTGTTGGCAGCCATCTTGCAACCACCCTGCCCTCTATCAATACAGCAGCAGTACTACAGACCCCTTCACCATTGTGTTTTTTGTGCAGCCGAGAAGCAGAGGATTTTGCAGCTCACTGAGGAGGGGTTGACAGCCCCTGAGATACGTCGCCTGACTGGGGCTCCTGACGGCACCATAAGGACACTCAGAAAAAACAAGGCAACTCTCATAAAGCAGGTGAGTGCACATAAAATAACAATAAAGTAAATGTGTCTGTGTTTTTTTCACTTAATCTTTATTTGTGCCATGGTTTTTTACTGTATCAATATCCACCTAATGGAGTTAGTTTTTAGAGTTAACCAACCAAGTGTTAGAGGAAGAATATACAGTACAGTAAGACCTCACTATAACGGACTAATTGGGGCTCAGGCCAGTCTGAAATATGCGATTTTCTGATAAAAGCGACATCCGGACTTACCCCTGCTAATCCGGACTTTTTCCGATATATCAGACATTAGTCCGAATTGCATCAGTGGTTTTCACCACCATTGCAGTATTGTACTGTGTTATACCTTCACTACATTAATCAAATGGTATAATAATACTGTACTGTGCACTGAAAAACATGTCTTTTACTTGTCTTATTGTGGTGAACATAGCTGAAGTTGTCAGGCAGTCCGGACTGCTTTCTGGCTATATCAGACTTTTTCCGATATATAGGAGTTTAGTCCGGTAGCTCCTCGAGTCCGATAAAAGCAAATTCCGGTCTACTGAAGTCCATTATATCGAAGTTTTACTGTATTGTAATGAAATGGGTAACACTGGTTACTGTTATGTTGTATTATACCCCTAAGGAAGAACAAGGAACCTCTCAGCAAGCAGGTGAGTGCAGGTAAAATAACAATAAAGTAAATGTGTGTGTGTTTTTTCTCCCCTCAACCTTTATTTGTGCCACGGTTTTTTACTGTATCAATATCCACCTAATGGAGTTAGTTTTTAGAGTTAACCAACCAAGAGTTAGTTAGAACAATTCAGGGGAAGAATATACAGTATTGTAATGAAAATCGGTAACATTGGTTACTGTTATGTTGCATTGTACCCCTAAGGAAGAACGAGGAACCTCTCAACAAGCAGGTGAGTGCACGTAAAATAACAATAAAGTAAATGTGTCTGTGTTTTTTTCCCCTTAATCTTTATTTGTGCCACTGTTTTTTACTGAATCAATATTCACCTAATGGAGTTTGTTTTTTTTGTGCGATCAGACGCACAAGCCTAGACACAGCAGAGATGGACGAAACGGGTGTAAGACACCACTTGACACACTACGACTTAGACTCAGGTGTGGTTGACATAACAGAGATGAACTCTAGTGAAGACAATGAAAGGCCAGAGCACACTGCACAGGAGAAGATGACCACCCACAAATTGTCCCACAGCCTGTCCACCATAACCGACGTGGCAACAACCTTCGAGACATACACCAGGAGTATGCCTGAGGCTACCCAGATCCTATCCACCTTGAATGATCTGAAGTGTCAATTGATGGCAGTCTACAACAGAAACCTGCTACAGCAGAGACAAGCCAGGATCACACATTTTTTTAATGTGACAGAGAATGTGGCCGCTATTATGCAAGACTTAGATGTGACAGGAGAGGAGGATGAAGGAGGAGAAGTGGACAGGGAGGAAGTGGAGTCGCTGGAGTCTGAATTCAACTTCAAGGGCTTCAGCTTAGGTGATAGGGCTTCCCCAGAGAGGCCCATGTCACCCAGTAACTAGCCCATCTACCCTCAACACACCTTCACCTGCCACTCATTCCAATGTTTACTTTATTTCTGGTAAGGATTTTTGGTTTGCAGCTCTTTATAACAGTTCTAATGTCATTTCAGGTACATCTTTATTGTGTTATGCTGTATAAGCAACTAGTAAACACTCCATATTTAATTTTGGGTAGGGCCTGTTTGGTGTTATAGGACTTTGGTATGGTAAGGTAGCTGTCCCACTGGAACGCCCATCGATTTTTCCCATAGGTTCTTAACTCCACACTTTGTCGTTTCACGTTTCGCGACGTTTTGGCGGAACATCAAATCAGCGAAAAATGAGGACTTACTGTATATTAAACCATTTAATCAATGTACTGTAGTGAAGTTATAACAGTACAGTACCACAAAGGTAGTCAAAACAGTTTAAAAACCATTCATGCGAGCTGGAATAATGTCTGATATATCAGAAAAAGTCCGGAATAGCAGGGGGAAGTCTGGATGCCGCTCTTATTGGAATTTCACATTTTTCAGAATGGTTTGGGCCACATTTAGTCCGTTATAGCGAGGTCTTACTGTACTTTTACCTCAATCTGAGATACGAACCAAGTCAGATTTTAAATGTACCATAGCCTCATCCCTTGGTTGTTGAAGTAACTGCTGAGATGGACACAGTAGAAAGCGGATGGAAAGGTAGAAGGTGGAGTCATCAGCGTATGAGTGGATAGGGTTAGATGTACAGCTTAGAAGGCCACTGACTAATAGAAGGAAGACAGTTGGTGATAGGACACAATACTGAGGAAGAACAATTTTGACAAACACAGGAGAATGGTGACCATCTACAACAGCAGCTAGAGAATGACCAGAAAGGAAGCTAAAGATGAAGGCATAGACAGAAGGCATAAGAGGGAAGTTTGGAAATTAGAGATTTATGCCAGACTCGATCAAAAGCCTTTGAGATGTCAAATGCAATGGCAAAGCTTTTGCCGAAGACCTGAGACAAGGATGACCAGGAGCCTGAAAGGAAAGTGAGAAGATTGCCAGCGGAGCATCCCTAACAAAACCCATACTGACGATCAGAAAGAAGGTTATGACAGGAAAGTTGCTTTAAAATTTTACTATTAAGAATTGATTCAAAAACTTTAGAAATGCAAGACATTAAAGCAACTGGGTGATAGTTAAAGGGTTGGGAATGGTCACCCTTCTTTGGGACAGGCTGAATGAGAGCAAACTTCCAGCACGATAGGTAAAAGTTAGACAAAGGAAAAAGAGTTTACCTAGGCAGGGTGTTAAGCACAAGCACAGTTCTTGAGGACAACAGGAACGACCCCATCTGGCCCATATACCTCATTAGTATTGAGGACAGTGATGGCAGGAAACACATCATGTGAGGAAATTTTAATTTCAGCCAGGGGGAAGTCAGAAAGGGGAAGTCATGGAGGAACAGCACCGGAATCATCTGAGGTGGAACTGGAGGAGAAAGTCTGAGCACAGGTACACTGTTAAGTGTGATGTCTGCAGTGTAACTGTGTTCATAACTGCTGCCAGTAATGAGCCTGGTAGTGGATTTGGCTGGAGTGACTGTCAAGCCTACTGTCCTCAACCCATGCCTGAACTGTGGTGAGGTAGTTTTGTTGTAGTGTGCAGGTTGTGTTTAAAACGAGGTGTGCCTATGGTAGTCTTGTTGTAGTGTGCAGGCTGTGTTTGCAAAGAGGTGCATGCTCATGGTCATGTCATCTACATGCGGCAAAGTTTGCAGGAAGCTGAGGTGAGAGGATAATTTACATGTATAGGCTGAAAACTTTGGGTGAAAGAAAGGAGTTTAACAGAACTCCAATAGAGAAGTTCTGTGTCAAGATAATTTGCCCTGGAGTGGAATGTGCTTGTCAACCAGATATGTAACTGGAAAATAAGCATTTGGCATTGTTCTAAATCTTTGTGTTGTAGATTTTGGTGATTAGTTTGTGTCAGGGGATGACATCAGAGGCTTTACTAATGTGTGTTGTTGTAAGATGTGTACACCGTGCACGTCCTGCAGAGTTGATGCAATCAGATGCGGACTGTGCAAGGTTGGTTGGTAGGGTGCCTGTGGAGTGCAGTACTCTAAAGCCATATTGTGATGCTGCATGGAACATGAGCTATAACCGTCAAGAATTAGGCAATCAGCATAGTACAGTAAGACCTCACTATAACGGACTAATTGGGGCCCAAGCCAGTCCGAAAAATGCGAAATTCTGATAAACGCGACATCCGGACTTACCCCTGCTAATCCGGACTTTTTCCGATATATCAGGCATTAGTTCGAATTGCATCAGTGGTTTTCACCACCATTGCAGTATTGTACTGTGTTATACCTTCACTACATTAATCAAATGGTATAATAATACTGTACTGCGCACTGAAAAACATGTCTTTTACTTGTCTTATTGTGGTGAACACACCTAAAGTGGTCAGGCAGTCCGGACTGCTTTCTGGCTTTATCAGACTTTTTCCGATATATAGGAGTTTAGTCCGGTAGCTCCTCGAGTCTGATAAAAGCGAATTCCGGTCTATTGAAGTCCGTTATATCGAGGATTTACTGTATTTTGGATGGTGTGATGTGTGGTTCCATGGGTCTGTACGATTAAGGGTGAGTCAACTCCTTGGCTAACTAATGGACAGCAATGACTGATCACGGTTTCCAAATGGTGGGAATGTTACAATATGTGTACAAGTAGTTGTTGATGTTTATGAGGGGTTGGATGCTGGGTAGCCCGTTTCAGTCGTAGGTTGCTGACGTGGCCCAGCCTTATGCTTGTAGAGATTTTTGTTTTTTTCATAATGTTGCATGTCTTCTGGCATCAAGAGGATTATGTTATAGTCAAGTCAAAAGGACTGTCTACACATAAAAGATTATTTTTCAGACTCAGTGCATGTTGATGTAAGGAGACTTATACTTGTGTTGTGATCCAAGAGTATGTCTGCTTCTTCTTTGTAAGATGGGATGTGTAGGTGACATGTTTATGATTTGATCCAAGAGTATGTCTACTTCTTCTTTTTAGGACGGGATGTGCTGGGTGTTGGAGGTGGCAGTGGAATGTGTCATGGTGGTGTCTGTTTGTGATTTAACCCATGGACTGCGAGCCGCGGCTCAAACTGGGTAGCGGCCCCGTTGCTTGCCACAACTCTGGCTGTGCTGGCCGTGCATCACCACTAACTACTTCACCCCTATGCAAACTTATGCATGGCGATACGCAAAGACAGAAAGAGAGAGATCTTTTTTCTTTTCACCAGATGATGCCCTGGATGTTTATCTTCAAGTTTATAATAAACCAAAACAATTTTCTTTTTTTTCATTTTTCACTACTCCCCTAGGTAAACTTACGCATGGCCATACACAAAAACAGAGTGAGAGAGATTTTTTTTTTTCCACCAGATGATGTCCTGAATATTTAAGTTTATAATAAACTAAGAAAAAACAAAAAAACAAAAATTCTTCATTTTTTGCACACCACGGGGTGAGATAAAGGTAATTGTGCAATCCACGGGTTAATTATACAGTAATCCCTCACTTATCCGGAGATGCAGTATCCAGACATGTTCATTATCAGGATACTGGACCTTGGCTCTATTAAACAATTACTCAGTTTTACTTCTTTTTTTTTTTTAATGCAAGGAAGAAGGAACCAAAGGCCACAGGCCTGCATACTGTTCCTTCCAAGAAAAAGCAAAAACAGTACAAAAGAGAACCAAATTCAAGATCCATTCATTTCAAGATGCCTGGATATACTGCGTTTGAAAGACTGGAGATCATAGGAAGTAGGAAATACAGACAGAGGGAGACAGTTCCAGAGTTGACCAGTTGCATAAATGAAGGACTGGGAGTAACGGTTAACTCCTGCATTAGAGAGTTGGACAGAAAAGAGATGAGAGTTTGTTGCTAGATGGGTACTACATGCCTGTTGTAGAGGTGGAGGGATGCAAGCAGACAGTTCAGAGGAATGGTGACCACTGAAGTAGTGATAGAAGAGATAAAGATGCAACAGTGCGGCGAAGAGACAAAGGTTGACGGGAATCAGTAAGAGGAGGAGAGTTAATGAGACGAAAAGCCTTTGACTTCACCCTACTGAGAAGAGCTGCATGTGGGGAGCCTCCCCACACGAGAGTTGTACTCCATACACGGGCAAATAAAACCTGTGTACAAGGTCAACAACTGTGCAGGGGTAAAGAAAGTTCGGAATCGGCTTAGCACACCTTATCTCTTGGAAGAAGATTTTACAAGAGATGTAATATGTTCTTTCCAAGACATGATGCAGGACAGAACTGGACATTATTAAACATTAGTGGGTAATCCTAAGGAAGATTTTGTCGGGTTGATAAGTGTAAGAACTGAGTTTTTGATGCATTAAAAATAACAAGATTATTTTTACCCCAATCAGAGATACGAGCCAAGTCAGACATCAGGTGTGCCATAGCATCATCCCTTTTTTGTTAAGTAACTGCTGAGATGGACGCTGGGGAAACCGAATGGAAAGGTGAAAGGTGTAATCATCAGCATATGAGTGGATAGGGTTAGATGTACAGCTTAGAAGGTCACTGATGAATAAAAGGAAGAGAGTTGGTAATAGGACAGAGCCCTGAGGAACACCACTGTTGATAGGTCTAGGAGAAGAATGATGGCCGTCTACAACAGCGGCTATAGAACGACCAGAAAGGAAGCTAGAGATGAAGGCACAGACAGAAGGATAGAAACCGTAGGAGGGCAGTTTGGAAATTAAAGATTTATGCCAGACTCGATCGAAAGCCTTTGAGATGTCAAGTGCAATGGCAAAGATTTGGCCAAAGTCCCGAAAGGAGGATGACCAGACGTAAATGTCGCCGAGAACTTATGCAGGCCAGCCAACATGTTCAAACATTCTGTATTGTGGCCGTTGGGCTCTAGCTGAAAGCAGGAAATAGGCCTTAACCCACAACCTGAGCTAAAATGTCTATCCACCCCTGTACTGAACGGTCAATGTCGCGCGCTAGTCCGATCACTCCCAACGAACCTCCAGAACCCGAGTAATACTGACCGTAACACATAATTAGTGTCAAAACATCTGTATGCATCCCCACTGAATGTCCAAAATCATGCAGCCACCGGGATAAGTCTTTCCCAACTGCCACAGCACATCGAACACAGACCACAAGCCATGAGGACATGTTCAGTGACAGTGGCCATCCACCTCTCTACCAAATGTCCAAAGCTGCCCAGTCACCAAGAGTCATGTTTCCAAACGGTCACTGTGCATCTAACAGATCACAAGCCACGAGTAAATGTAGGGTAAAAGCATCCGTCCGTCTTGTAACAGAAGGGCGAAAATCCTGCCCACAGCCTCGTTTCTCCCCTCCTCCCGTCCCTCCTCCATACCCTCCCATGCTCCCTGCCTTGCTAGCCAGGCCTCCCAGCTCTCCCTTCACTTCCTCAGCCCCTCCCCTCCTTCACGCTGAAAGCACTGACCTGTGACTTTTTAGAGCATTTGGCGATTTATTCTTAAGCTACTGGTCGTATCAAGATTCCGCAAAATCCACGAGAAAGCTCATGAAATTCTGCGTCTAGACATATGCTTAACTCTTGCAAGGTGCTGGCAAAATTTTGCAATAGGATGGTGGGAAAATATATGGATACTGAAAGATTTACTCTTGAACACCATTTTATTCTCACTGCAGTTTTATTTTACTCATCAGTTCTCTGTGGTTTTATTAGCTTATAGCTAGTATAAAAACCAGAGAAGATAATGGTATACACTTACACCAACATAACCAATTTCTGGTGGCATATCTGGCCGTGGAATTTTTTGTGTGTGCCACGGGAGCAGCTATCATTCTTGTCACAATGATAACTGATTTTTTCCAAGAGTCTTCAGGTTTTTTGTGGATATTTGTTGTTTATGCATTGTTTTCTTGATGTTTAGCATTAAAATGGATACTCCTATGTGTGTTTTGAGGTCTCAATATGGCAGAATGACTGGAAAACACTGTCAAAATTTGCAGGAATACTGTACATATAGACAATGTTTCCTCTCTCTCTCAAGTTTTTCTGCATGGTGTTTGGCATTACTTCTGGACATTCCTACATGCGTTTTGATGTCTAAATATGGCAGACTGACCTGAAAACAGTGCCAAAGTTAGGAGGGGTACTGAACTGTACACACAGTAGTGTATTGGCAGGGTATTTTTTGGTTTTCAATGTTTTTGCAAGGTTTTCTTGGTGTTTAAAAATTACCGTAGGATCTCGCTAATAACACCTAATTGGTGCCAGAAAAACACCGTTATTAGTGAAAATGTCATTTGCATGACATAAAAATACATGTATAAATGCCTTTTACCCATTTGTCCCATCTGAAGCTTTCCTATCACTACTTTTTTTAGCTGAAATAATAAGATTAGTTATTAAATCATCATGAGTAATATAAAACTCACCTTAAAGGAGTTAATGAGGTATTTGGTGTGACTGTTTTGGCAGTCACTTTAGAAATTCCCAGGTGTTCTGGCGGCTGATCATTCCCTACACCCCCCACCCCCAAGTCCCCACAGGTACAGCAGAGGCCATTTTCAACCACCAACCCTTGCAACCACTGGTTATAGAGGCAAAAGTAACACGTGCGACTCTGCCCAGTACGGCTGTACTCCACCAAGCGCGGTAAACTTATGCCGCACGTATGACTTTGTGTGAGCTGTGTCAGCGTTTGAGCAAAAGGAGGGTATAGGTACTGTACACTTTATTTGAAGCAATAGAAGTACAGTAAGGTCCCGGGTTACGTCGGTATCGACCTACGTCAATTCGAGGTTACGACAGTCAGTTCGCGAGAGGAAATTTTAAAATATAAGAAAATAAAGAAAAAAATACGTAAAGCACGGTTTTTAAAGTGTTGCTGTTTACCACAAGATGTCTCTGGTGTTTTCCCGCCTCACACTTGACTACCAACAAACCAATAATCGCTTTCAGTCTCGCTGCTACTACCACCTGTAATTTTCTTGTGTTTGTTTTTTGCCTGATTCCACGATGCCTAAGAGACAGCTTCCTAGTGACCATAATGGCTCCAAGAAACGCAACACCATCACATTACGTGAAAAAGTCGATATTATTAAGCATAATGAGAAAGGAGAAAAAGCATCAGTGATCGAGTGAGGAAAAAAAAGCCATCAAAATTGATGTTAGAAATGCGTACATTATCGTGCTGGTAATGATGTTCGTATTTCATATTTTACGGCAGTATTTTACGGTAAACTTTATTGTATGATGAAGCATGAAAAGTGTTTGAATTTAGGAATAAAATGTGTGTTGGCAGTGTGCACGTGTGTAAGGACGGGAGAGTGAGGAAGCGGCAGCCTGACTCAGTTGTGGGTGATGCAGGTGCGGCATAACTCG
>JAGKTI010000835.1:53079-70885 GCA_018397915.1 Birgus latro
GCAAATTTAGTTGCACTTGCACAACTAAATTTGCACTTGTGCACCTGTCCTGTGAACTGCACACTCTGCAATCCGCAGGACGCATAGTCTTGGGAGCTGCCTGCATGGCTGGACAAGGGATGGGGGAGGCTCGGGCATGTCGCAAAGGTTCTGGATTTTTTGGGGGAGAGTACTAGCATTTCTTAAAATGCTTCAACATTCAGCCATAACTTATCAATAAAATATAGCAAAACCTTTGTTGTACAGTTGTAAATACTGTGGCTGTTTTGCTGATGAAAAAATGCAAAGAACAGTATGCCACACTAACCTAATCATAATCTTTTGAGACGTGATGGAAGTGATTCGCAAATAATGTTGTCTCAGCATTCAGCTGCAGCTTTACTCCATGGTGTTGAGTCTTCATCACCAGTATATTCATTCAGTAAATTAGTGGGTGTGTACAAAATAACCGCAAAATGTTTTATAAGCAAATTAAATGGAAAACCGATCATAACCTAACCCAATTTTGTCAAAAATTTAGCTGTAGCTTGCCCCACGGTAATAACTCTGTATCATAATCCTTCAGCAAATTAGAATACACATGTAGAATAACAGCAAAAAAGCAAGAAAATGTAATTTACGAATACCGTCCATAACCTAACCTAACCAGTCTTTGACAGGGAAACGACCAGCCAAGGTCATGCAAACGGACCACAATGGTCATAAAATTTAGTTATATCTGTGCTCTACAGTAATCTCTCTGCCTTATTACATGCAGTAAATTAGAATACATGTACAAAATAACTGGGAAATGTCATGCAAGCATAAAGAGTGGGGAACCGATCACACCCTAACCTAACCTATCAATGTTTTGATGGGGAAACGACTGTCTTATCAGCGTGAGGTCGTGAAGGGATTCATATGAATTTTGTCACCATATTCAGCACTAGTTTTGGCACATGGTAACCATTCTTTATCACATGCATTCAGTCAAGTAAAGTATATTTATAAAACACCAGGGAAACATCTTAAACACAGGGAACCGTCTATGTTTTGTCAGGGAAACGACTACCCGTCTGAGGCGCCGTTGTCAGGTGAAGCAAATGATTCTAAACAAAGTTTGACCTAATCAGTTCTTGTTGTGCCCAACAGTAATGATCCTTTATCCGGCTGTACTGCCCAATCTCGGCTTGCGCAAGCTAAATATTAGTCAGATTGCGCACTTGTGCAAATTAAAAATAATAGAAAATAATAATAAATAAAAGTAAGTATGCTAATTTATTTAAATATCTCAATATTTTACAGCAATTCCCATAAATACATGCAAATGGTTTGCGCTTGCACTTTGCGACATTGCGCAAGCTAAATATTAGTCAGACTGTGCACTTGTGCTTGCACATGGTAGTGAACTGTGGATTGCACAAGGTCTTTTTTCGTTTGCGATGCCCACCACTGCCTATGTGTTTTGATGTCAAAATGTGGCAGAATGGCCAGAAAACACTGCAAAAATCAGGAGGGGTACTTTCCGTACAGTAGCGTGTAGGTATGGTGTTTTTTGGTTTTCATTTTCCTGTTTTTTGCATGGTTTTCTTGGTGTTTAAAATTATTTCTTATATTCCTGTGTGTCTTGATGTCTAAATATGCCTGAATGACCACAAAGTACCGCCAAAGTAAGCAGAGGTACTGTACAAATAGGTTAGTTGGGTTGAAGGTTGGGTACAGGTAGGGTCTGGGGAGGTGTTACGGTGATTCTTGTTTGTGACCACAGCTGCCACTGAGTGACTGCATTTCTGATGTGGTGTCATTCTGGAAATGTGACTGTGTCATCTGTGTTGTCTCTCTGTAGAGGATGGATGTGTGAATATAAATGATGAGGGCTCCACCATGCCCACCAGTTCTGTTTATGTGGATACAAGTTGTGTCTGATGTGTGGAGTTTTGTGTGTACAAAAGCTGTTTCTTGTAGGAGTGCAATGTGTACATTTTTTGTGAAGGTCTTCATTCTGTGATAGTTTGGTGCTGTGGTCATCAACATTTAGTTGTACTGTAATAAGTTCAATGTTTTTGTTTAAGGCTATGCATATCTAGTGTGAGTCTCTTGTAGATGTAGTGTTTGTGAACAGAGGCTGAGCTGTGGTAGCGGTGGTTGTGTGTGCAAAGAGGGCTGTTGGAGCAGATGGCAGAAACTGTGCTTGATGTAAATGAAGTGTTTGGAGATGTGAAGAACCTGTCACATACCCACAAACTGTGGTGGCATCTGATAACTGTAAGTACTGGCACAGTGCATGTGGTGTGGATCCCCTCTCTCCAAGACTTGCACTGAGCATATCCATGTGCTCATTTTGTATTTATATTGTATAGGAAGAAAATTGGATCAAATGTACCATGACTCTGGGGCCCAGGATTGCACTCACTATCTCTGACAAGTGTGATAATGAGGAAAATGACTACTGGAGAATCATTTCCCCTTGTGTAAAAAATGGTGTAGGGAGCAGCTACCCCCATGATGGAGATGGTCCCCTGTCAGGCTGTGAGGTCCTCCTCACAGGATGCTGGGTAGATCAAAGAAGTTTTACTCCCTGGCCAAAGTTCCCCCCTCCAGCATCAGCAACAAAAGAAAGGGCAACTAAACAAGCAGTGGTAAAGTTTTGGGCCCATGCTTGATGCTTTATTTATGGTTCTGTTTACTAACACTGGAAATGTTTCTCACCTACTATACCCTGTTTGATTGACCTGTGCAGCTGAGGTGTATGGGACGAGTAGGGTGTGTTTGAATTGCGGCTGCTGATGATTTGAATCTACACCTCTTCTTATTTTAACACACATATTTATATTTTTTAATTGCCTTCAACACAAGCAGCCGGATTAACTATGGAATAATTTCCAAAAATGAAGAACTCAAAATTAGCTTTAAAAGTTTACTGTTACCATAGAAAATTAAACTTGATTATAAAGTTTTATAAAACGATGAGTGATGTTTGAAGCAAATTATCCACCCATGGCATACATCCACGTCCGCATGTTGCACTATAATGTCCACCCATGGTGTACACCTACGTCCACACGTTGCACTACAACATGTGAATTCACCACACACTTGATGTAGTGCTGCCTACTTCTTCCTTAGCCTTTATCATTCTTTTTCTGTGCCTGCCCTCCTCTCTTCCTATTTCTCCCATCTTTCCTGTCACTTCTTATTGCTTTTCTTTCCTTTACAGGTGGCTTTACATTGAGTGACAAGCCAAATGGTTTCCTGCAAGCCAAGGAACCATTTACAACGCTGGGTGGTAACCATATAACCAACCATAAGTGATCCCTATGTGTCAACAAGTGGGTTGGTGGAGGGTTAGTGCCCCTCCCCGTAAAACAAATAACTCTGAGTCAAATGGCCACCCTTACAGGATTATGGTGTCTGCCAACAGATAGACAGATGGATAGATTTACTTCAGTGACATCATCAGCGGCCAATCAGCAGCTGCGAAACAAACACACCCTACTTGCCCCATACATCTCAGCTGCACAGGTCAATCAAACAGACTATAGTCCATCTTATAGTCCACCTCAGTGTGGTCTGTCTACCTTCAAGGGGTTTTAAATATAACATACCTTATTTACTGGACTGATTCTGAAACTTTATAAAGGTGCCACACAGCCATGCAGTCCATCTATCAATAAACAAGTAAAACTCCATACAGTTCAAATATTGTACGGGGCTTAGGTGGGTCAGAAAGCTGTTCCCACACATTCCAGATGTCATGCCAGGGTGATGTTAGTTTTATGGTTACCAAAATCAGCCAGTCTCATTATCCTGATATTTTTAATCTAGGGGATATGGAACTCCCTTTATAATTATCTGTGCTTAATCACTTTTCTCAGCTTTTTTGCATTTTTTTTTTTTATTTATTTCTATCTTACCCTACCATCACAGTGGTATACTGTCACTTTCCTGTGGCTGGTCTTTTACAGGTAGGGTAAATTATGTGACGCTGGGTTTGGTTTGCACAAGTTAAGCTGTTTGGTTGGCTCCAATAGCCCTGCCTAGCCCCCCCCCCCCAAAAAAAAAAAAATGAAACTATACACTTTCTTGTGTATGGGATTATTGAAACTATTCTCCACTAACTTACCCTCTCAACAGCAGTTCCACTGATGGCCTTCACCACCTGCCCCTTCGCCCTTCTCCTAAGTTTTTCTCCATTAAGTTTGCATCCTGGACCTTCAACCATTTTTAAACTTTGCTGTAATCGTCTTCCAATTGAAGCACCCGCGTCGAGGGTAAATGTTATTGTTTCAGGGTGAACTCAGCCAAATTACCCTAGATGCGCTCACGAAATTTCCCTTTTTGCCATGAAATTTCCCTAGATTCTGCTGCTATGTATTTCAGCTCGCTAAAGTATTGACAGCTCTCTGACTTCTGACTCTCTCTTCCACAAGGGCAGAAATAT
Source organism: Birgus latro (assembly GCA_018397915.1). NCBI lineage: Eukaryota > Metazoa > Arthropoda > Malacostraca > Decapoda > Coenobitidae > Birgus > Birgus latro. Next base: position 57,500 of record JAGKTI010000835.1, read on the forward strand.
ATTCGATAGAAGAGGGACTAGGCTGTGTTGTGTCTACATAAGGATGTTTATTGTTTACTTCTTTGTGGACAGTCAAGGGGCTCCGTACGAATTACTGTCTACTGCTCCCACAGACTATGTGATTTCTGTCAACCATCCGGTGTATTGAAATTGAAATATTTATTGTTGTGAAAGGTACAGAGTGCTTATACAACAAAAGGTGGTGGGCCTTGCCGCACACCTTCTGTTATGCTACGTATTTGTGGGGCGTGTGTGTGTGTGTGTGTGAATATTTGCCCCAACTTGTGGGGACACGGGCAAACAAAGAGCCCGTCAGGGGGCGCGCAAAAGACGTATTTGTGGGGCGGTTTCTCGCCCTCAAATACGCAGGCTAAAGCGGGTCCCTATTCTAGACCGGGAGGTAACTCTAAAGAGTAGGACTGGACACAAAAACAAGGCAGTAAGTATTACACACATGTATTCCAGACATTTTCCCAAGGACAATAGTACATCACAAATATATTACAACTGGGTTGGTCGGGGATGGGTTAACTCTTAACACAAATGGAATCTGTCACTATACCGACTGATAGAAGTATGGTACTATTTACCCAACACTTATGGCACATACAATACACTTATAATTTAAGACACAGGAATGAATTTACTATAATTTCCCAAACCCGTATAGCACTGGACGGCACTGTATATGAGTTACATTAACACTGTGTCACAGACACCTGTTGGCCGGAAGTCTATCTCAGCTAGAGTTGCCCGTAATGATCACTGGCAGGGGGGACTGCGATATTCTGGTATACCCTGACTAACGTGCCTGGACACGGGGGTGGGTGGGGATTGAATGCACAAAGGGGAGGCACGATGGAAATAACATGTACTCCTGTTGGTCACTGAGGTGTTTCACTCGCGTGCCTGTGGGTTGAGGAGGGAGAGTGTCAATAACAGGGGAACGGCAAAACCGACACAATGTTCTGCTGGTCACAAAGACAGTTCGAGACGCGGGGCTCTACCCGGGATATAGGTCAGGCCACGTTTAGCTATTAGGCTCGGCCAATCTTATACTCTGGGTTCCTGGTCACTTAACTCGAGAGTACACTGTAGGGGAGCACTCGTAAAGTATACGTTAATGCACACAAATATTGGTTGTGGTAGTGAGAGACTTCTTGATCTGTTCAACCTCTCGTGGTCCGAGGGCCGTTTGCCGAGGTCGTGGAAGACAGCTGTCATCCACCCGATTCCTAAACCTCGTGATCCTGGCGCCATGCGCCCTATCTCGCTGCTTAGCTGCGTGGCTAAGACGGCGAAAAGGGTTGTGCGTGCTCGCCTTGCCTGGCGTCTGGGACCGTTGCATCCAAGGTCCTTTGCATACCATCCTGGCAGGATTGCTTCTCACTGCCTTGCATCTTTCCTTGGGGAGCTTCGAGTTGGACGGGGGATGGCTGTCTTCCTCGATCTCGAGAAGGCCTTCGAACTGGCAAGCCCTCTTGCTATCCAGGCCGCCCTTGTGGACCGGGGGGGGGGGGGGGGCTCCCGGCCGGGGGGGGGGGATTTCTTTCACGAGCGGATGGCGGGGGTACGATTTCAGGGGCAGCTCTCCCCTTTTTATCACCACCATAATGGCACCCCCCAGGGGAGCGTTCTCAGCCCCTTGCTCTTCAACGTACTGGTGGAAGGGCTCCTATCGGTGGACTATGGCCCTGGGGTGACGTCGCTCGTCTATGCAGACGACTTGGCACTTGTCTTCTCGAGGGGGGACTGTTTTGCCCAAGCGCCAGTTGCCCTCTCTCGGCTGCATGACAAGTGCAACGAATTTGGGCTGAAAGTCAACCTCAGGAAAACCTTTTGGTCTTCACCCTCCAGATCGTCCGCTCTTGCTGGGTGGTCAGTGCATTGAGACTGTTACACTCCATCGTTACCTGGGAGTTTATTTTGACCGCAATCTCACTTTCAACAAACACGTAAAGTACCTGCGAGAGCAGGCTGCGACCCGCACCTCCGCTATCTCTCACGCCGTAGTCTAGGGGCGTCTTATGCTGTCTTACGCACCTTCTATGTACATGCCATCAGATCTCTCATCGATTATTGTGCTATATGCCTCACAGATCTTGCCCCACACGTTTCTCAGTCTTTGGAGGTGCTCCAGAATGATGCACTCCGCATTATGCTCCATGCACCAAGGTGGACTAGGCTGGTTAACTTGTGCCTAGAAAGTGGGTTTACATCACTTGCCCACAGAATTGCTTTGCGTGCAACAGCTGAGACACTACGGCTAGTACATCACCATCCACACTTACCAGTCTCAGTATTACTGCGGCGTCTAGCAAGCCGGCCTCCTGACCCGCTCCCCCATCGTGATTGGGCTCGGGCCACCACGGCTCTACTTCATGACTTGGGTGTGGCATCAGAGGTGTGCAGCGATCCTGAGCTAGATTGTCCGGGTTACTCGCCTCCCTCCCCCTGGTCGCCTCCTCCTTTCACCATCATTTATCCCTTGATGTCCAAGCCTCGTCACTCCATTCCAGCTGTCCTCCGGCAGGAGAGTCTGAGTAGAATTTCTGCTATCAACTCCACAGCTTCAGCAGTCTACTACACAGACGGCTCAGTCTCGTCTGATGGCTCAGCAGGGGCTGCTTTTGTTTCTGGACTATACAAAGAGTCCTGGCGCATCACCACGGGGGTCTCAGCCTTTCAGGCAGAGCTGGTTGCTCTTCTCGGTGCCGTGCGCCATGCCTACAGACATCGACATCAGCGAGTTGTTTTGCACACTGATTCTCTTTCCTCCCTTCAGTGCCTGGACTCTCTCTCTCTCTCGCAACCCACCGGTTCCTACTCACCGCCATTTATACTGTTTCGTCCCTCATCAAGCAACGGGGTGGCTCAGTGACTTTTAACTGGGTCCCTGGTCATGTTGGACTTTGGGGAAATGAGCTGGTGGATACTACTGCACGTGCAGCCAGCACTCTACCTACAGTCACTTTTCCACTCAAATCTTGTCTAGCCCAAGTCCTTTCAGGGGTGGCTACCACCCTCTCAAGACGTACTAGGGACGACCATCATCTATGTATTTGCTGACGGCTCGCGCTCGGCCGCCTGGTATATGGCGGCCACGTCATATACTCCTCTGTCCTTACCGACTGGCCTACCTAACTACATTGTGGTTCGCATCCGGCGTCTGCGTCTAGGCTTCCTATGTTATAGCCAGGTCACTGGATCAGATCCTGAACCGTGCCCTCATTGCTATACACGGTCTGCCGAACCACTCTTGTCATTACTTGCTCGACTGCCCGGTAACCGCCCCACTACGAACGAGGATTGACGGAGACTTTCCTCGTACTGGTGATGATTTTCTAGATGCTGCTCGGGTTGTTAGCAGTGCACCCTTCAAGAAACTTCTATACATAGTGAGGTATTATCCTCCCCCTCGTTAACTGCCTTCCATTTCCTTTAGAATTATCCTAGGGATTTTTTTTTTTTCGCTCATTGTCTTTCTTACTCAGCTTATCACTGACGGGATCTCAGTTTGCCCGTGACCCACCAGGTGTGGGCAAATATTTACAACATTTGGGTCAAAAGAGCACACACATATGTAAAGTCCACTCACTTTGTTACCACTGGTGGGCCCTAGGTTGATTCCTCCATCCGGAGGAAGGGCAGAGTGACGCGCCCCTGGACAGTCCAGGGCCCCACACATAGTCGTGGGGCTAGGGGCTTGGCCCGAACAGAGCCAGAAGATGGGCCTGTCATCGGGTCTGGGAGAGACTCAGGGAGGCCTCGCTCACAGGTGAGTTGCGCCCTGGTGTTCGGGGCAACTCCCGGGGCAACTGAGGACCCAGGGCACTGGAACCCGGGGCGGCTGGGCTGCGGCAACTGCTAGAGGGCAGTGTCACCGACAGGGTCGTCTCACAGGAACCTCGGGCCGGGGGAGTAGTAGACAGGGCCCGTTGTTGGCTGCGGGGTCTGCAGGGACTCTGCTTTGGCCACTGTTCACCCTGGTGGAGTTGCAGGGAACTAAGACCTCGTGTGAGGCCGTGCCACGGCTCGGGTGAAGGGTCCTCTGGCAGTGTTGCCGAAGTGCGGCTTTTTCGTCTGCTATGCGGCCCAAACACTCTGCGGTCACAACCACCACGAATGAATGCGGCCAAGGTAGCCGCAGCCGCGGGATGCGGTTTTACTTGCCGCATCCCCACACAATACAGTGTTTTAGTTATCAGAAATTATTTAAATGATACTAACTAATAATAAGCCACATAAATGGGATGTATATTTTACTACTGTGATGAGCAGAGCATAAGAATATTAGTTACCCTATTCAATGGAGCAGTAATGAGGCATAAAGGCTTGTGACAAAAGATGGTCATCACTCATCTACGACTGCAAATAGGAAGGTATGTTAAGTAGCGTGTTATTGTTATACTGAAGTTGTACTACCCTTGTTATACGTGCACTATTTCCTGCTATTTGTCATTTCCAATAATTATTGTACTTTTGCTGAACCTTATGTATATGAGTCCCCCATTTTAACCCTGTTTTCGTATGTGATCTCACTCCATCCTGAAAGTCGGATTCCTTTCAATAACCCCAGATGCCCTGTTAATAAGAGATCATGGTTATATAATCATAAGGGATAAGTTCATTCTCGAACTATAATAGTTCTTCATGGCCATTCTTTACGCGTTGTCGCTGGATTTTCAATGGGAAACTTAATACTAATCAACCTGTTGAACAGCTGCGAAACATCTGGCCTTGGTGTGACGATGCCAAAACGGAAGTTCCGAGAGGAGTGGCTACAAGATGGTGACTTTAGAGGATGGCTCAGGAAGGTGGATGATGATGAGAATAAAGCCTATTGCGTCGTGTGTAGGTCATCCATGGTCACCGAAATCTCGACTCTTAAACGCCACAGAACATCAAAGCGCCACACAGAGGCTCTTGCACTTCAAACGGCCTCACCAAACCAGCTTTCTCCTCCAAGCGATTGTGATGATTCTGTGACTCGTGCTGAAATTAAGTTAACAGCATTTTTGGCTGAACATAATATTTCCATCAATTCCATTGACCACCTCACGTCACTACTGAAAGATATATTCCCTGACTCACAAATTGCAAACAAATTATCACTAAAGAGAACCAAGGCTACGCGTGTACTAAATGACATAGGTAAGGTATCTCAAAACCAGCTACATGATGCTATGAAAGAAAATAAATTTTCGGTGATCATAGACGAAACAACAGACATCAGCACTTGTAAGAGCTGTGCAATTGTGATTAAAATGTTCAAACAAGTAACAGGTAAAATTGAAACAAAATTTCTTGATTTGTTGCCTGTATATGACACAACAAATGACATCACAGATAAGGCAACAGGATCCACAGGAGAACATCTGTTTCAGATAATAATGAACTATTTCGAGGAACACTCCATACCAATAGAGAATTTGATTGGATTTGCTGCCGATGGTGCAAGCAATATCATGGGTGCACATAATTCACTTTCTAGCCGTCTCCGTGAGGCTGCTCCAGGTGTGACAATTCTCAGGTGCATATGTCACTCGATACATCTGTGCGCATCACAGGCAGCAAAGACCCTGCCTCGTGTATGTGAAGACCTAATTAGAAACATATATACACATTTCTCTCACAGTGCAAAAAGAAAGAACGAATTTAAAGAATTCCAGTCATTCTGTGATGTTAAACCACACAAATTACTGCATGTTGCACAGACAAGATGGCTGTCATTACAAATGGCTGTAAATCGTGTGGTGGAACAGTGGCAGCCTCTCACACTCTACTTTTCACAGAAGGACCTAGAGGACAGACTGTCAGCTTCTTCTGCTATATATGAAGCCCTACAAGATCCTTCTGTTCACATGTACCTCACTTTCCTGACATTCATTCTCCCTAAGTTTACAAAAATGAACCTCATGTTCCAGAAGACAGAGTCAACAGTTCACAAGTTGCACAACTCTTGCAAAACTCTGTACAGGAACACACTAAGGTGTTATTACAAACAGGAGGTAATAACTTCCACACCAGACATAACACGCATAGATCCATGTGAGGAGAAACACTTTGCGCCTTTAGAGCACATATACTTAGGTGCTGAAGTACATAGACTATGCCAATCACCAGAATACCGAGAGAACACGAAACTGATCTGTGATGTGCGACGTCGCTGTAGGACGTTTCTGGTAACAGCTTGCATGGAAATGAAGAAAAGATTTCCACTGGACTCCAAAATGTTGGAAATGTGCACACTGTTAACTGTTGCAAATTGTGTTGATAAAAATGTTCTAAAGGAAACCCCATCTCTCTCAGATTTAGCGCAGGAGCTCCCTCGGATATATCAGGGTGATTTGCAACAACTCGATGATGAGTGGAGGAATCTCCCAAATCTGAATATCCCTGAAAATGTGAAAACACAAAACAACCCAGAGGTCTTTTTTGAGTGGCTTTCAACTCTTAAAAGTGACAAGGGGACTCCGATATTTAAATCACTTCCTGTGTTTGCTCTCAGAATATTGTCATTGCCTACTAGCAACGCAGACGCAGAAAGAATCTTCTCCTAGGTAAACCTCAATAAAACTAAGGTTAGGAATAAACTCTCTCTTCACACACAAGCAAATATTGTTTTAACATCTGAAACAGCAAGTGGGAGTGGTGGATGTGTTGCATTCAACCCAACACACGGAATGATCAAGAGTGTGCAACATGATGCAAATGAGTAAATTGTGTCATAGTGTATTACCCTTAGGTTAATGTTTTTATTCTTATGATTGTATATACAAACTCAGTTGTTGATTGTTGTCATTACATACATTGTATATGTAAAATAAAATACTAGTTACGAGAATTTCCAACATATCAATTTTTATTTGTTACCCATTGAATTGGTACATTTCTATGGTTGCCATGAAGAGAGAATGGTATGCGGCTGAGTGAGTGCGGCTCTACCAGCAACACTGTCCTCTGGCTACAGGTCCTCCTGTAGGAGAGAAGCGGACGGTGGCCTGCTTTACACCTGGCCCGACGTGACTAATGGCCAACGTCGTGGTAGCACAAGGGGCATCAGCTTCAAGGCGTCTAGTGGCCTGCTCTGCCACTGGCCTGACGTAACTTATGGCCAATGTCTGGGTGGCCCAGGGGACAACAGCTTCAGTGCGGCTAATGGCCTGCCCTACCTCTGGCCCGACGTGACTTATGGCCGACGTCTGGGTGGCCCAGGGGACAACAGCTTCAGTGAGGCTAATGGTCTGCCCTACCTCTGGCCCGATGTGACTTATGACTGACGTCGGAAGGGCACAGGAGGTGGTGGCTCTGGTACGGCTAATTGCCCGTACCAGTGAGCTGGGAGCACTAGTAGCAGAGGGACGAACTGTGGCCGATCCTGCCTCGTACCCAGTACAGCTTATGGCCGATACTGCGGCGCCACTCTGGGGGGACCGCCTACAGGAGACAGACGACTTATGGCCTGTCCTGCCGGGCCGACACGCGTCCGTGCCGCGGCCCTGTGGCGGGGATGCAACTGGGGAACGGACTGTGGCCGGTTCTGCCCCGTACCCGGTACGACTGTGGCCGGTTCTGCCCCGTACCCGGTACGACTGTGGCCGGTTCTGCTCCGTACCCGGTACGACTGTGGCCGATACCGCGGCGTTGCGTGGAGTTATAAACTCCACCCCTTACCTGGTGAGTGGAGTTCCGGCCGGAGACTAGGCGCTGGCGACTGCTACCTTTCCGGGTCACCACCTGGGCGCAAGAGTGGCGCCGGGAAGTGATATAGGTGCGCCGTTCCTGTTCCCAGCCAGCCGCTCTGTGTCAGCGGCGGTTCCCCTGTGGTACTTGGGGGGTTGGGGGTGCTTGTGCCGTCTGCTTCGGCCGTCATGTTGTCTGTGGCCCCAACCCCTAACTCTTGTATTTCACCTTCTTCTGCCAGTACATTGAGTACTGTTATGTTATGCCACGTATTTGAGGGCCGGCTACTCGTCCTTTGTAGAGTCTTAAGAAAAACTATCGTTACCCTTCAGAGCTATGCACTATGACACAGCGATGAAGTGTTGTGGAATAACGGGACAAGAAAGTTTGTACCGCAAACCCATCAATGTCGGTTATGTGACACAGATATTAGAATTTGTGATGGAAGTAATAAAAGCTAATTAGATCGTTTGGCCTCTGTGCATGGAGACAATACGGTTTATTATCCGGCACCGAACTCATTAAATGAAAACATAACAGAATGGTGTAGAGGCGGCAAGACACATGCAGACGGGCAATATGTGCACCCATGCCAGACGTATGGTAGTTCTTCAGTCGATACAAGCCAAGATAGTACATTTCAGTGTAATAACGATATGTATTGCTTTCTACTCATAATAAATGTTGAGTAGAAGGAAAATAATAATACGTGTTCAGTCTCATTGCTTTAATAGTTTGTATACCCACCCCCTGCTTCCAAAACAGCCTGTAGATGTCGACGCATGGATGCCACTAACTCAGCTACACCCCAACCATATTAACTCTGAAGCATCCATCTGAAGCATTTAACCACCCATCTAAAGCAAACAAATGAACTCGTGCACCTCTGCCAGACTATCATTAAAAAAAAAAAAAGTTGATGCCTGTAGATTTAATACCCTTCAAAATAATTTATTTGTTGTATTCTACAGATAAGAAGTGTTGAATAGTAGGAAAATAATAAACATGTGAGTTTCATCATTAATCCTCAGCGGGTCGCTCAGGGTAACGCAAACACGTCCTATATATTTCCCCACGATATGGCTCATTCTTGCTCATTATTCCAACTCTTGTAATGAGATTGTAATATGGCAACACTAGAGTCGCGTTTTCGTGACTTTTTCAAGTCAAGATCATCTTGATATTCATTTTGACTGATATTGAGTTTCAAGTGAGTGTCGCAAAAACGGGTTGTGGCAAGATTGTATTGCCTTTACAAGAGTGCCATGGCTACCTTGGAAGATTTTCTGGAAGTAGAGGAATTTAATGATATTATTCCTCAGGTTACTAACCAGACGGGGCTCTGGCTTGAGAATATGGCGGCTGATGAAGGTGCAGCTGTGCCATTGTTGTTGGACACAAGGTAAAATGGTCATAAATATTTTGGTGGCAAAAGATTTGCAGTCTTATGGAAAATCACACACACTTAACTGAAATCAACAGGTGGAAAGTTTTCTTCTTCTCTACCGAGTCTGGCTCGACCTCCGTCGCTCAGGGTTTGTTTACAAAATGGAAAGTCAATATCAGTCAAAATACCTCGGGAGGAGCATTGACTAATCTTGCCTAGTCATGCTTAAGATTCAATATCGTTTTGACTTTTAGTGCTCGCGAAAACGGGTATCAGCACGAAAGTCAATATACGATATCAATATTGGTCAAGATATCTTGACTTTTAATGTCGCAAAAATGCGACTTAGATAGGGGAGGGGAACAGCAAAGACCCGCCCAAATAGCCCAGCTAACCTTCATTTCGCATCGAACATTCTTGGCAGTAACATTAGTTTTTCTTATGACTGTACACTTAGGCGAGAGGTGAACTTATTACCTGTCGCGTTTCTGATGGGCGACTTCTCGCCCCATCAAATGCGCAGACTCACAGTGGGTTCCTGTTCAAGAAAGGGTCGGCATTTCTAAGGAAAGGTATTGGCCATTGTCATACCAGGTACGGGGCAGAACCGGTCACAGTCCGTTCCCCAGTTGCATCCCCGCTACAGGATAGGACCGGTCATAAGCCGTCTGACTCCTGTAGTCGTTCCCCCCAGAGTAGCGCCACAGTACCAGGCACAAGCCGTACTGGGTATGAGGCAGGATCGGCCATAGTCCGTCCCTCTGCTACTAGTCCTCTTAGCTCCACGGTACGGGCCATTAGCCGCACCAGAGCTACAACCCCCTGTGCCACTACGACGACGTCAGCCACTATTCACATCAGGCCAGAGGTAGAGCAGGCCACTAGCCGCCCTGGACCTGCAGTCCCCTGTGCCACTACGATGCCGGCCCCTAGATACGTCAGGCCAGAGGTAGAGCAGGCCACTACCCCCACTGAAGCTGTTGTCCCCTGTGCCACTACGACGTCGGCGATTAGTCACGTCAGGCCAGAGGTAGAGCAGGCCACTAGCTGCACTGAAGCTGTTGTCCCCTGTGCTACTACGATGTCCGCCATTAGTCATGTCAGGCCGGAGGTAGAGCAGGCCACAGTCTGCTTCTCTCCCACAGGAGATCCTGCAGCCAGAGAGGACCCGTCCCCTGAGCCGTGGTAAGGCCTCACCCGAGGCCTTGGTTCCCTGCAACTCTACCAGTGTGAATAGTGGCCAAAGCGGATCCCCAGCAGACCCCGTAGCCGACGTCGGGTCCTGTACACTACTCCCCCGGCCCGAGGTCCCCGTGTGACGACCCTGACGGCAACGCCACCCTCCACCCATTGCTGCAATCCAGCCACCCCAGGTTCCAGTACCTTGGGTCCTCAGTCACCCCAGGGAGTTGCCCCGAACACCAGGGCACAACTTACCTGTGGGCGAGACCTCTCCGAGTCTCTCCCAGACTCGACGTCAGGCCCGTCTCCTGGCTCTCTTTGGGCCGAGCCCCTACTTCCATGACTACATGTGGGGTCCTGTCTAGGGGCGCATCACTGTACTTCCTCCGGATGGAGGAATCAACCTGCGGCCCACCAGTGATAGTGAAGTGAGTGGACTTTACCTATGTGTGTGCTTTCTAGACCCAGATATATGTGTGCATTAGTTTATACCATGTGAGTGATTCCCTATAGTATATTCTAGTGATAAAGTGACCAAGAGCCCAGAGTATATGATTGGACGAGCCTAATAGTAACTTTGCCCTAATTTATATCCCGAGTGGAGTCCCGAGCATCCCCCAGTGAACGAAACGCCATAGTGACCAACAGAACAATAATATTATGCTGATTGTGCCATTTCCTTGTTTATTAAAATTCTCCCTCCCTAGTGCACAGGCACGCGAGTGAAACACCTCAGTGACTAACAGAAGGAAAAGATATTCCCATCGTGGCTTCCCCTTGTGTATTAAACCTCCACCCCCCCCAGTGTTCGGGCACATTAGTTAGGGTATGTCTGGCCATCTCCAAATGCCCCACTAGAATACCGCAGTCTCCACTTCAGTGATTACTGTGCAGCCGACTCTATCCGAGATAGACTTCCGGCCAGCTGAGTGTCTATGACACAGGTGTTAACGTAATTCATATACCAGTGCTGTCTAGTGCTATACAAGATTGGGAAATTGTAGTAAATTCATTCCTGTGTCCTGAATCATAAGGGTATTTTATGTGCCATAAGTGTTGGGTAAATAATACCATATTTTCTACCAGCCGGTATAGTGACAGATTTCCAGTCAAGTTAAACCTTGTGTTGAGTTGTTAACCTATCCCTGTGAGGAGACTGTAGCACCAGTCGAGCAGGGCAGTACTCCCAGGGAGGATGGAAAGCTGATGACAGGGAGAGCTGGAGCTCCCGTTTCATCAGCCCTCAGGACTTGTTCCTGACCATCCTCCTTTGCTGAACTTTTTCAGTGTCTCAGTTACACAGAGAGTAGACCAGCATGCTCTCCTATACAAGTTTCTCTAACTGTCAACACCAAACTACATACACCTACACACTACACTTCCTTTTCAAAATTTTCAAAATGGCACATAAAAATCATGCCTCGGAGTCCCCGGGGGGGGGACCATAAATGCCCCCACCATCCGCCCCTCTCCCGGTGACGACTCAAAGAGCTGCCTGGAACCACTGTCTGACTCACTCCTTCATTTCTGTAACATTCGCGGCCTTTCCTCTAACTTTCACGCTGTTGAGCACCACCTCTTCTCCTCTAAACCTCACCTTCTCTTTCTCACTGAGACTCAGCTGTCTGAGGCAACTGACAGCAAACCCTTTTCTGTATCCTCCTACTTTCTCTATTCTCGTTTCAAAGCCAAAGGTGGCTGTTGCATATATGTACGCAACGATCTATCTTGCTCTCGTGTTCCTGAACTTGATTCTTCTGAATTCTCTGCTCTCTGGCTTTGGCTTTCCTGTCATTCTCTGACTAAATATATCTGTGCTGTTTACTTATCTCCCAATTCTACTGACTATCAAAAATTCTTTGACTATCTTACTTCTACGATGGAACACATTCTATCCATTTCTCCTTTCTCTGAAATCTCCATTCTAGGAGATTTCAATGTTCACCACCACCTTTGGCTCTCCTCTCCTTTAACTGATTCACCTGGTGAACAAGCCTACATCTTTTCTATCCTTAATGACCTAGAGCAGCTTGTACAGCACCCTACCCGTATCCCTGACCGCCTTGGAGAGAGTTCCAACATACTTGACCTTTTCCTAACAACTAATCCTTCTGCTTACACTGTTCATCTTTTCTCTCCGTTGGGCTCCTCCGATCACAATCTTATTACCTTAACATGTCCAATCGCTCCAGTACGGCCTGTGGACCCTCCAAAGAAACGCCACCTGTGGCACTTTGGAGCTGCAGATTGGGAGGCCCTCAGGCAGTACTTCTTTGATTTTCCATGGAATGATTATTGCTTCCATGGCCGGGAGCCATCTGAGTGTGCCTTGCGCGTTACGGAGGTTATTCTCTCAGGCATGGAAGCATACATTCCTTTCTCATATCCTCTGACTAATGCAAGAAAGCCTTGGTTTAATCACGCTTGTTCTAATGCTGTCCGCAACAAGGAGAGGGCCTATAAGAGGTACCGGAGCCAACCCACCCCTGAATCACACCTTTTATATATTTCTGCCCGGAATCGTGCTAAGTCTGTTCTTCGCTCTGCTAAAAACAATTTTATCCGTGCTAAATGTTCCCAACTCTCCAACTCGAACTCTTCTCGCTCCTTCTGGCACCTTGCCAAAAACCTTTCTAACAACTTTACCTCATCATCCTTCCCTCCTCTTTTCTACTCTGATGGCTCTGTAGCTATTTCTTCTACTGATAAAGCAGATCTCTTTGCTCAGACTTTCTCCTCCAATTCCACCTTAGACGATTCCGGTGCTATTCCTCCATCACTTCCCCCCTCTGACTTCCTATTGTCTGACATTAAAATTTCTTCAGCTGATGTGTTCTCTGCCATTACTGGCCTCAATACTAAAAAGGCATACGGTCCTGATGGAGTCCCTCCTGTTGTCCTCAAAAACTGTGCTTCTGTGCTTACACCCTGCCTAGGTAAACTCTTTCGCCTTTGTCTCTCAACTTGTACCTTTCCTTCTTGCTGGAAGTTTGCTCTCATTCAGCCAGTCCCAAAGAAGGGTGACCATTCCCAACCCTCTAACTATCGTCCAATTGCTTTAACATCCTGCGTATCAAAAGTTTTCGAGTCAATTCTTAACAGAAAAATTTTAAAGCACCTTTCCTGTCACA
>JAGKTI010000835.1:89801-110511 GCA_018397915.1 Birgus latro
AAAAAAAAAAAACTCTGGTCAACCAATCTTACACATGTATTGCCTTAAATTCACACAGCACTGGATACAATGTAGATATACAGTACATCCCCCTAGTACGCGCCTATATGGGTAGCATAGGTGCTCGCGTACTAGGAATTCATGTACTAGGAATACATAAACTAATGGGAAAATTAACATATGGGTGGACCAGTTTCAGGGAAAATATCTAAGACATATACAGTACAGTAAAGTAGGATCTCGCCAATAATGTCTAACTGGTGCCAGAAAATGGCACCAATGTCTAACTGGTGCCAGAAAATGGCACCAATTAGACGTGGAGGTGGAGAGGGAGGCGGCTGTTGAGTGATGTGGGGCAGTGGAGGTGGATGGGATGGCAGCTGTCCCCTCCACCTCCACTGATTTGTAGTATAACAACTTGGCATTTGTGAAATAACCATTATTCATGTGGCTCCAAACTTTATTATAGAAACAGGTGATGAAGGTGGTGTGTAGTGGAGAGGCAGGTACCCCACTCAGGGTTCACACCAGAAAACAACGTTTTTTCTCCTGGCGCCTCGTGTCGTGTGTGTGGGTTGACTCGTGTACTCCGGTTAGTAACATAGAAAAAAATAATGAAAAATATTAAAAACAGGTCCTCATGCAGTAGGCATTTCACGTACTAGGAACTCGTGTACTAGGGGGATGTACTTAAAAGTGGCACAATACACTATACAGGTTTCAGGCACTTTAGGCACGTTCGGGACCGGAGGGCTCTATCTGGGCTACTGACGTCTCGGCTGCTACAGGTGTCGGCCCGATGTAGGGGGAGTCTTGTCGGGTGTGCCCTCTCTCAGTGGGCATGGGACTGCTGCCGGGGGCCGCATTGTACAGAGTGATCTGCTTGGCGGCGTGGAGAGAAGCCCTTCCCTTTGGGGGCCTTGGCTAGAGTTTCTGTCCAGGGGGACTTGGACCGAACAGGGAGAGTAGGCGCACTTGTCTGCACCTACCCTGGGGAGGAGGTTGCCGTCCGACGGGGCTTGGGAGCTCATATGGGGTCCTGGGGGCACCTTGGTGAGTCAGGGAGCTGCGGTTGTCTCTGGGTCGGGGTGCCTTCAGGTGTGGTCTGTGGCATCCCCTCTTTCGGACGTCTGACAGCTGATGGTCTCGTCTGGGCACCGGCTGTACTGCTCGTACTCTAGGTGTCACGATGGGGCTTTTCCAGACCTCTTCCTGTCATAGCTTCTCCTGGGGGCTGCCTTTGTGGGGAGAAGAGGAGGGATGTCCCACTCGGCCACAGGAGGGGTGGGCTGAACAAGAGACGTCCACCTTAGGGGAAGTCACGGGGGGGTGGGGGACGGGTGGTGTTTGTTCCCTCCCTGGTGTGGCTAATGGCCATCGCCGAGGTCCCAAGAGCAGCAGTGGTAGAGCGGCTGGTGGCCGTCTCTCTCCTGCCAGTGCGGCAAGTGGCCATCACCAGGGCTTGACTTCCGGTGTGGGCTGTGGGCGAAGTGCAGCTAGTGGCCATCACCGGGGCTCGACTTCCGGTGTGGCTGTGGGCAAAGTGCGGCTAGTGGCCGTCACCAGCCCACTGGTGTGGCTAGTGGCCATCACCGGTGCCCTATTAGGTGAGGCGAAGCTGATGGCTGTTACTCACCCTCCAGTGCAGCTAGTGGCCATTACTGGGGTCTCGTTTCCCCGAGTGGACTGTCAGTGAAGTGTGGCTAGTGGTCATCACCTGCTCACGGGTGCGGCTAGTGGCCGTCACCGAGGTCCTGTGAGGTGAGAGGACTACAGGTGAGGTGTGGCTAGGGGCTGTCACCGAGGTCCAGCTCCCAGGGGTAGTTGTAGAAGGAGATCGGGCAGTGGCTGTCTCTCCCCTAGTGCGGCTAGTGGCCATCACTGGTTTCTGCAGAAGGGGGGGGATGCAGCCATGGAGCGGCTAGTGGCCGTCTTCTTCCTAATATGGCTAGTGGCCGTCACTTGGGTGCTGTCAGGGACTGTGAGATCAGTCCCACCTTGAACCTATTGAGCGCTGGTCCGGCTTCAGAGTAACCTGCTGGGGCTGTGGAGTTGGTGTTGGTCTGCCTGAGGGCAATAGGGGCGCAAGGTATTAGGGGACGTAGGCCCATCTGGTCGTATCCCTTTACGCACCTCCCGGTGGCCTCCTTGTGGGGTGGGTGTCACACCCCCATTGTCCCTCCATGGGGTGGTTGTTGCGCCATCCCACCTGTGGTGTTCCCTCCCCTGGTGTTTCATCGGGGTGGGCATTTCACCACTGTCTTGGGGGGAAAAGTCACGTCCCCATTGCTGGAGGTAGTAGGTGTCCGTGGTAGTGGTCCGGTAGGCTGGTGTGAGGTGCTGAAGGAGGGCAGTCCAGTGGGGGGTAACTATGTCTGGTTCTCGGTGGTGTGCATACGTGACGTACAGAGTGGAGGATTGTGTAGTCTCCTGGAGGAGTTGGAGGAGGTGGAGCGTCCCACAGATGCACCGTTTCTTGCCATGGGCTGGAGCCCATGTGACACATCGTACTTTCATAACTGGTGGTGGTGAGCGCCCAGTGTCCTGTGGTTGAATGTTGGTGACAGGGGTGGTGGTTGGGTTTTTATGCAGTCGCCATAGGCAGGTGCAGGTTCTCTCCCAGGGAAGTTGGCTTGGTGAGAGTTTCCACTGAGCTTGGTGTATGAGTAACATTATGGTGGATGTGTTGGCCATGTGGGGGGTGGGGGTGGGTTGTGTTGGTGGTGTGGGTAATGTTAGGGGTGTGGGCGAGGATGTGGTGGTGTATGTGGCCAGTGGGCATCAGAGGCAGCCAGATTTGGTGATGGTGGTGGTGAGGACTGGTGTGGGTGGTGAGGGGGGAGTGTGGCTACATGGTACTGTGGCTGTGCATGGTGGTGTGGTGTGGATGTTTGGTGGCGGGGCAGCGGGGGTGGTGGTTGGGGAGTGGGTGTGTGGTCTGGGGCGGGCTGTGGACGTGGAGTGAGTGGAAGCTAGTGCAGGTGCAGAGGTGGTGGCAGCAGTGTGTGGTGCTCGAGGCATGGCAGGGTGGCTGGGGGTGTCCTGGGGGTCCTTTGGTCAGTTGGCTGGATTTGTAGTGGTGGCTTGGTGGGAGGAGGCGAGGTGTGAGGTGAAGCTGCCGAGGGGGGTGGGAAAGGGGTGGACGGTGAGGTGGGGAAGTTGACTGGAAAGGGAGGGGTAGGTGAGGATGCTGAGGAGGAGGAGGGTGTGAAGCAGCAGGTGTATGAGTCAGATGGGGAGTCCGGTGGAGTGGTTGGTAGTGAGGTGGTGTGGTGGGCAGTGGTAGTTGCTTGGTGTTGTCGGGGGGTGTCAGCTGGGAAGGGACGCACATGGCAGTTGCAATAAGTGAGTGGAGTGTTGTGGTATTTGATGGTGATGTGGTAGGGATTAGGGACGTGGGTAATGGTGTAGGGTCCCATGAACCGTGGCGAGATCTTGTTGGGAGTTGGGAGTTTGGCAACGACTACTAAATCACCTGGTTTGTAGGGGTTGGATGGGGCGATGTCCAGTTGCATGTCTTGATGTTTCTGCAAGTGATGCAGGCGTCTCTTGAGATGGTGAAGGGGGTTGGACGTCGGGGACGTGGAGGGAGGCTGGAGGTGTTGTCGTAATGGAAGGAGGAGAGGGGTCTCCCCAAATACTCGTTCAATGTGAAGAGATGCCGTCATCCCGGGGGCAGGGGGGCAGGAGTTTATCCCCCACTGCACAATTTTGACATGGGCTGGCCAGTCCTGGTTCTTGGTTTCTTCAATTCATGCTCGCACCTGGTTGAGGAGGGTGCGATGGTTCCTTTCACATATCCCATTTCCTTGGGGCCAGTAAGGAGAGGAGTGGGATATCCTGTAGCCAAAGACGGTGGCGAGTTCCTGCCACACTCGGCTGGTGAAATCTGGTGCATTGTCTGAGTGCAGGGCTTGGGGGATACCAAAGTATGAGAAGATGTAGCAGATGAGGGCATCGGCCATGGCTACAGTGTGGTGTTCCTTGGCTGGACAGGCGATGAGGAATTTGGAATATGTATCCACAACAGTGATGATATATTTATTGTCGGCTCTAGGGGGTAGGGAGCCGATTACATCCACGGACAATAACTGCCATGGTTTGTGGGTGGTGATGTTTTCCGAGGGACTGGGGTGCGAGTGATGTCCTTGCCTAGCGCGCAGGCTTGGCAGGCCTGGGTAACTTGTTTGGCCAGGTTGTAGGGGCCAGGTGTCCAGTAGGTGTCACTGAACACTTGTAGGAGTTTTTTGGTGCCGAGATGGATGCTGTTGTCTGACTGGAAGTGGGTCATGGCATCAAGGGTGGTCTCGGAATCGAGCACTATATGTCCTGACTGGGTGAACAAGTGGTCGTCCTGTTGTTGTGTAGTGCCATAATTATAAGCATAATTTTAAGTGCACTATAAGAATAATATAAGTAATATAAGTGTAATATAAGTTAGTATAAGTATAATGTAAGTGTAACATAAGTGTAATTTAAGTTAGTTTTGGTATGGTGTAAGTGTAGTTCTGGACCCTGTTTAAATNGTATGTTACTATCTATAAAATTCACGCTCTCATATTTTCTCACGCTACCCTGATTACTGTTCCTAGGCCTCAGTGTCCCATCTTTCACTGTACGGGACTAATAACTTCTTTCCTGGCAATCGCTTTGTGGTGGCAGCATACCAAATTAATTCTATTTCTACCTGTTGGTATTTCTTCCTAGTGGTAATCAATTTGCGAGGCCTGCTTTAAATATTCTAGGATTCCCTCATCGGTAGTACTCAGTAATCAGTAAAAATCAATTAATTCATAAAGTCAAAGATTCTAACCGTTACACAGTTGGCGGCTAAAGCGCTAGGATTTAGATAGATGAAAATCTTGTGTTACACTGGTGGCTAAAGCAGTGGAATTATTAATTTATAACACAGTCAAAAATTCCATTATTACAGTTGGAGTTTAGAGAATACCTGGGGTGATATCCACAGGGGCCAATGTTTGTCACGCCACTGCTGCAAGAGGTCTGGTTCGGCGTGGATGGAGTTGATCGGTAGTCAGGACAGGGCATTGGCGTTGGTGTGTAGTTTGCTGAGGCGATAGGCTATCTCGTAGTTAAATTCTTTGAGAGTGTCCCTCCATCGATGAGTTGGGCGTTGTGGGTGGTGGATTGGCGTAACCACTGGAGAAAGTGGTGGACTGTGATAATGGTGACGCGTGTCCCCAAGAGGTAGACTCGAAAATGCTCCAATGCCCAAACAATGCCTAGGCATTCTCGTTTAGTGGCGACATAGTTTTTCTCGGCTTGGTTGAGGGTGTAGCTGGCGCAGGTGTTGATGTGTTCCCGCCCTTCTTGAACCTGGGTGAGGACAGCGCCGATTGTCACTAGGGACACGTCCGTGTACAAGCGGAAAGGCAAGGTGTAACTGGGGAATGCGAATATCGTGGCCGTGATGAGTTTAGCATGTAGGGCGTGGAATGCTGTGATCCGCCCATCCGTCCAGGTGAACATTTCGCCCTTTTTCGTCTTGTCGTGGAGATGTTTGGTAATGTCAGCGAATCCCTCTACAAAACGCCGGTAATAAGAGGTGAGCCCCAGGAAGGCGCGAACTTTGTGGACATCTCAGGGCAGGGGAAGGTTGCGATGGGATGCAGCTTGTCGGGGTCAGGTGCAATTCCTTCCTTCAAGATGACGTGTCCCAGGAAGGTGACGGATCGGGGAGCCAGGACGCATTTTGATGGTCTGAGTCTGAGTCCAGCCTGGTGGATACGCAGGAAGACCTTTTTCAGGCGCTAGAGGTGGTCTACCCATGTCTGGCTGAAGATGATCACGTCATCCAGGTATGCCAGGCAGATCTCCCAGGTGAGGCCACTGAGGACCGACTCCATTTATCTGGAAAACATGGCGGGGGCGTTGCAGAGTCTGAATGAGAGGATGCTGAATTCATAGTGTTTTTCATTGCTGCTGGAAAACGCTGTTTCTTCCCTGTCCTCGGGGTGTATGGGGACTTACAATTATCCTGATTGTAGGTCCAAAATGGAGAACCAGGATGCTCCGTATAGAGAGTTGTCTATCCTGGGTAGGGGAGTGGCATCCTTGGTGGTTACGTCGTTGAGTCGCCAGTAATCCACAGAAATGCATGATGCCATCTTTCTTCTTGACCAGCACGAGGGGGAAGGATCACGAGCTAGTGGAGGGTGAGATGACACCGGCATCAAGCATTTCCTGCACCTGCCGGTTTTCCTCCACTTGGTTTTTTTTCCGCTGTGATGGTTGACGAGTGGGTGGCCCTGTGGTGTGGATTTCATGCGTCAGGTACACTTGGTGTGGCTGCTGTCTGCTGGTCCTGATGCAAGGAGGTCTTGGAAGTCCAGGAGGAGGCATCGGAGACTGTCTGTTTTTTTTTGTTTTTGTTTTTTTTAATGCAAGGAAGAAGGAACCAAAGGCCAGGAGCCTGCAAACTGTTCCTTCCGAGAAAAAAATAAAAACAATACAAGAGAGAGCCAAATTCAAGATCCGATCATTTCGAGATCCCTGGACACACTGCGTTTAAAAGACTGGAGATCATAGGAAGTAGGAAATACAGACAGAGGGAGACAGTTCCAGAGTTGACCTATTGCATAAAGGAAGAACTAAGAGTATCGGTTAATTCTTGCATTAGAGAGTTGAACAGAGAATGGATGAGAGTTTGTTGCTAGACGGGTGCTACGCGCCTGTCGTAGAGGTGGGGGAATGCAAGCAGACAGTTCAGAGGAGCAGTGACCATTGAAGTAACAATAGAAAAGAGATAAAGATGCAACAATGCAGCGAAAAGACAGAGGTTGAAGGGAGCCAGTTAGAGGAGGAGAGTTGATGAGATGAAAAGTCTTTGACTCCACCCTGTTGAGAAGAGCTGTATGTGGGGAGCCACCCCGCTCATGAGAGCTGTACTCTACACAGGGGCGAATAAAACCCGTGTACTGTGCAGGGGTAAAGAAGGTATGGAGTCGGCTTAGCACACCTAATCTCTTGGAAGCAGATTTTACAAGAGATGTAATATGAACTTTCCACGATAAGTCACGAGTGAATGAAACCCCAAGCATGTTCAAGGATGAAGCAGGATTAAGCTGGATATTATTAAACATCAGTGGGTACGCCTGTGGAAGATTTTGCCGGATTGATAGGTGTAAAAATTGAGTTTTTGATGCATTAAAAACTACAAGATTATTTTTACCCTAGTCAGAGATACAAGCCAAGTCAGACATTAGGTGTGCCATAGCCTCATCCCTTGTTTGTTGAAGTAACTGCTGAGATGGATGTTGTGGAAACTGAATGGAGAGGTGAAGGGTGGAGTCATCAGCATACGAGTGGATAGGGTTAGATGTACATTGATGAATAAAAGGAAGAGAGTTGGTGATAGGACAGAGCCCTGAGGAACTGATAGATCTAGGAGAAAACCGATGGCCGTCTACAACAGCTGCTATAGAATGACCAGAAAAGAAGCTAGAGATGAAGGCACTGACAGAAGGATAGAAGCCGTAAGAGGGCAGTTTGGAAATTAAAGATTTATGCCAGACTCGATCGAAAGCCTTTGAGATGTCAAGTGCAATGGCAAAGCTTTCGCCATAGTCCCGAAAGAAGGATGACCAGGAGTCTGAAAGGAAGGTGAGAAGATTGCCAGTGAAGCGTCCCTGACAGAACCCATATTGACGATCAGAAAGAAGGTTGTGGCAGGAAAGATGCTTTAAAATTTTTCTGTTAAGAATTGACTCAAAAACTTTTGAGACACAGGATGTTAATGCAATTGAACGATAGTTGGAGGATTGGGAATGGTCACCCTTTTTTGGGATTCGCTGAATGAGAGCAAACTTCCAGCAGGAAGGAAAGGTACAAGTTGATAGACAAAGGCAAAAGAATTTACCTAAGCAGGGTGTAAGCACAGAAGCACAGCTCTTGAGGACAAAGGAGGGACTCCATCAGTCCCATATGCCTTGTTAGTATTGAGGCCAGTGATGGCAGAAAGTACATCAGTTGAAGGAATTTTAATGTCAGCCATGAGGAAGTCAGAGGGGGGAAGTGATGGAGGAATAGCACCGGAATCGTCTAAGGTGGAATTGGAGAAGGTCTGAGCGAAGAGATTTGCTATATCAGTGGAGGAAATAGAGTGGACAAGAGGAGGGAAGGTGAAGTAAGAGGTATTCAGGTAGGGGAGGAAGGGTGGCAGGGGGGGAGGGGGGTGCACAGGTCTCGGCTTCCTTCATCTCCGTATCCACTAATCCTTTGGGCAGGGTGAGTGGGGTGGTGGAGATATTTGCGATGTGTACTTCTTCGAGGTGGGGGGAAAGGAAGGTGGGGGACAGTAAGGATGAGGAGAGGGCTCCCGGTGGTGGGTTGGGGGAGATCAGGACGGAGGTTCTGGTGGGCCTGTTCAGGTGTAGCCAGGCCTCGTGCTGGGGTGGGATGGTCAGGGTGGAAGCTGTGGTTGCTGGGAAGGTGGGGTGTGGGGCAGGGGAGGAGTATGGGGCAGGGTGGGGGTCTGGGGAGAATAGGGTGAGGGTGTGCATGTGCAGAGTGGTTCTGGGGTGGGGGGGCTGGAGGCTTCTGGAACTGGAGACGTCTCTTGTGACAATCGATGGTGGTGTGCAGTTTTTGCAGGAGATCCAGTCAAAGATGATAAACTTATGTTGGGTGGAGACTTGCTGGTGGGTGTCGGCACACAGGGCCTGGGTTTCCCCATGTATTGGCAGGGGACCATCCCGCGCATCCACTAGATGAGCCGAGGTGGGGGAAAGCGGGCCAAAAGCTGATTTGTGGCGGGAGTAAAAGTGACTGTAGAGGCGCGACCTGGCCATTCCCGTATCAACCAGTAGCCTAGCGTTTACCCTATTCAGCCTCATCTTGTCGTAGACTGGGGGGCAATATTTTTGCGAGGTGGCCCCTGCCACTGTGGAGAGGTGCGGGGGCTGTCCTAAATATCCAGCTGCTGCGGTATGTCGCCTTCCTCCAGCTCTATCTCCCTGGGGTCGGGGTCGGGGCAGGCGGCGGGTAAGGCTTCGTCCTCGGTGTCCTCGTTATCCGGGGACGAAACCTTGTGGCACCCCTGGGTGGTTGCCTTGCGCTGGGCAGCCATGAGCTGCTCCTGGATGTGGAGAGGACATTTGTGGCTGCAGGTGGTATATTCCCAAGGATTGATGGATATGATGTTTATATTTTCATTGGGGGTGGGGCATCTTTTGGTCAGTTGTGCCCTGGGTATGAGGGGCGTCGATTGATTGATGGATGGTATGAGTCAGGAGATTGCGTATGTCAATGGTGGATCTTCCATGGAGAAAACCATCTGTCTATCACTGATTAAGTTGTTGGATTCAAGGTGTGTAACTATGTGTTTATTAACTAAAATTTCGAATACTTTACCAAGAGAAGATGTGACAGCTATTGGTCTGTAATCAGAGGGGTCAGAAGAACTTCCTTTCTTTGGAATTGGGTGGATATTGGCTTCTTTCCATGAATTAGCGATTGAAGAGGTACGTATGCATATTCTGAATAATTTAGCATGAACAAGGGCAAGTTCTGAGGAACACTTTTTCAAAACAATTGGGGGAATTCCATCTGGGCCTGGAGCTTTGTTGGTAGGAAATTGTCTAAGATGGATTTTACGTATCTTGTCTGTATTTTAAGTGGAGCAGTTTCAGGAGAGTCAAGTTCTAGTAGTAGCTTTGTCCCAGCTCGATGCCCTCACTTACGACACTCGCATCCAGACTAGGCGACTAGTCACCGCCGCTTACCTGGAGACCGACACAGCCCTCTGGGAACAACATATTTTCAACAATCTGTTAAGGATCCTCCCCAGCATGGTAGAAGAACATTTCACAATCATTGACCCTGTTATGCCACGTATTCGTGGGTCGACTTCTCATCCCTTGTACACGTAGGCGAGAGGTGAACTTATTACCTGTCGCGTTTCTGAGGAGCAACTTCCCGTTCCATCAAATACGCAGACTCACAGCGGGTTCTTATTCAAGACTGGGTCGTCATTTCTAAGGAAAGGACTGGGCACAAAAAGAAGGCTGTGCACTGTTACACATATGTTTTACAAATATTTTCCCAGAGACAAATATTACAACACTAGATACAATAGATTCTGGGTTGGCCGGAGATGATGATGATGATGACAAGATTCGCCACACTAATGTGGCACGGGCTCAGGGTGGAGAGCCCGTAAGTGGGAAGCTCATGGTAAAAGATAAAGGGGAAGGAAGGAAATTAAGAAAGTGGCGCTATGACTAGCGAGGCGGAGGGTAAGAGGAAACAGTAGGCGGTGACGATGATGATGATGATTGATCGTGGTCTTCATATAGATGCAAGTCTCCCGAGTCACGAAGCTTCTTCTCAATAACTTTCCCCAACAGCTCCGAAACAGATTGCTTGATCTCGGCCACTAAGAGCTCGGAAGTCGCCGAGTTGAGTGCTGAGCAGGCAGGTGTAGGTGGTGAGGGCAAGATGGACTGGGGCCCAACAGGTGGAAGAGCAAGGGCAGCCTCAGACAAAGAGGGAGAAGCTGAAGGTGTAGCAGCTGATGAGAGGCCCACACACTCAGCAGAAGGTGGAAGAACCTGGGGGGAAGGGTCCTCAACATCTTGGTGTTCAGACGGAAGTGGAGTGGCAGCCCGTTCCGCCTCAGCTGCTGACGGCAGCGGGTGGACCTCAGCGACGGTCGTAATTATTTCCATATCCATGTCCATGGTCGGTGCCGGGTCAGTAAGTGAAGAGCCAGTTGCCCTGTTCAGAGGGCCATCCAGTCGCAGTCGTTTCCGCCGTGTAATGCGAGGCCGAGGTGGAGGAGGCCGTGACTGCGGCTGTGGCTGAGACTGTGGCCGCCGGGGATGACTCTGCTGCTGGGGGGTGGGACGTGCATTGCCAGCAAAGCTCCGAGGGATGGCAAGGTGCGGAAGCCCATTCTCCTCGAAAATTTGAGGGAGGAGAACGCACAGAGCCGCCTTGTCATCCCCACAAAAAGCCCAAGCCGTCGCAACACACATCGCAACAATGGTGTTTATCTCCACAGAACACCCAGGACCCGAAGGCCGGTGCTTCTGTGCCGCGGGGCGCCGTCGTGCATGAGCAGAGCCCTGCACAACAACACCTCCCTGCCCAGTGACACCCCTAGCCTCAGGACCCTTAGGTGAATGGAGACTAAACTCCACCGTCTCACCCTCACCGAGAGAGCGCTGAAAGTGCCGTGGATTCAGGGCAATGATCCCGAGTCTGTGTACGAAAACATCAGCACTGGTGTCCCGACGCTTGATGAATCCATATCCAGACTTCACGTTGTACCAAACCACGGTGCCAGTGATCTTAGTGGCTCCCAACGGCCTAGAACTACTGCTGGATGCCCCCCTCAACGGGTCGAAGGCGGTAGCAGTGGCAGAAGAGATTGCAGAGTCAACTGGCATGCTGTCAACTGGCTTGGCCAAGCGCTGGATTCAAGAGATGCAACTGAGCGCTGTAAGCAGCAGCAGTAAAGTCCCACTATTCACAAGAGTGGGGAAGAGGTGTTGCTCCTTCTGCTGCCGGGGGGGCCGGAGATGGTTAGTACAAGGTTTGACCGAATTACAATCTGTCTCTATACCGGCTTAGGGAAAGTATGGTAGAATACACCCAGTATTTACAGTACTCCTATTACACTTTTACTTTGGACACAGAAATACACTTGTTACAATTTCCCAATATAGTATAGCACTGGATGGCACCGATAAAAGGTTCAGTTACATTAACACTATGTCGATAGATACTAATCTGGTTGGCGGTCTATCACGGAAGGAGCCGGCAGCTCTGTAGCGCACTGAGAGGGGGGACTACGGTATTTTAGAGAAACACTCGGAGATGGCTAGACACACGGTGACTAACGTGCCTGCACACTGGGGAGGGGGAGGATTAATAAACAATGGGTGGCTCGATCACTTTGTGGGTGCCATTTCCAAAGGACACAGTGTGGGTAGCGTGCCTTTACACTGGGGAGGGAGAGAATTAATAATCAAAGGGATGGCACGATCAATACAATATAGTTTTCCTGTTTGGTCACCGTGGTGTTTCATTCACTGGGGGAGAGTGAGTGACATTACACAAGCGGGGGCGCACGGGACTCCATTCGTGATATACCATAGACCAGGATCACTAGTGGGCTCATCCAGTCTTATACTCTGGGCTTTTCTGGTCACGTAATCATGAGAACACACTGTAAGGAATCACTCGCGTTACACATACGACCGTATACATATATCTGGGTCTAAGAGGCTCACACTGGTAAAGTCCATCTTCTTCACTATCACTGGTGGGCTGAAGGTTGATCCCTCCATCAGGAGGGTGGACAGAGAGACACGCCATCACAGGGCCCCACACATAGGTGCAGGGCTAGGGGCTCGGTCCAAAGACAGCCAGGAGGCGGGCCTGACGCCGGGTCTGGGACGGGCCCGGAATGGTCCCATCGGCAGGTAAGTCGCGCCCTGGTGGGCGGGGCGGCTTCCAGGGTGTCTGAGGACTCATGGTACTGGAATCCGGGGTGGCTGGACTACGACAACAGCTGGAGGGCGACGTCGCTGTCAGGGCCCCCTCACAGGAACCCCGGGCTGGGGGAGTGGTCAACAGGGCCCAACGCCGGCAGCTACATCTGCTGGAGCTCCACCTCCGCTGCTGCTCACACTGGTGGAGCTGAAGGGAACTAAGGCCTCGGGTAAGGCCTCACCAAGGCTCCGGGAAAGGGTCCTCCCCAGTCACTCCCTCTGCAGAGGAGGGGGTGCATCCCACCCAGCCATAGCAAACCGGGTGGGCCAGGCAATGGACCTCCCCGTCAGGAGATATCCTGGAAACAGAGGGTGAGGAGTGGACTGTGGCCAACTCTGCCTCCCCCATATGGCTAGTGGCCAGCACAGCGGTTCCTCTGCCCCATTGGAACTCAGGGCTAACGCAAGACACAGCTCGCTCTATCCTGTCTCTGTAAAGGGAGTGAGAATCTCCTGTAGGAGAAGAGAGGACTATTGCCTGCTCTGCCTCTGGCTTGATGCAGCTAGTGGCCAACATCATGGTCCTACAGGGGACTATAACTCTGGTATGGCTAGTGGCCTGTACCGTAGAGCAAGAAGCACTAGTAGTGAAGGGATGGACGATGGCCAGTCCTGCCTCGTACCCAGCACGGCTTGTGGCTGGTGCTGTGGCGCTACTCTGGGGGGAATGACTACAGGTAGTGGATGACTGGTGGCCTGTCCTGCCTGACCGACCGACACAGCTTGTGCCCCGTGCCGCGGCCCTGCAGTGGGGATGCAACTAGGGAATGGACTATGGCCAGTTCTGCCCCTTTCCCGGTATGGACTATGGCCGATACCGCTGCGTTGTGTGGAGTTGTAAAAACAACTCCATCCCTTACCGGGCAAGTAGATTTCCAGCCGGAGACTAGGCACCAGCGACTGCTACCTTCCCGGGACGTCGGTTGGGAGTAAGAAGGGCGTTGGAGAGGGATACAGGTGTGCCGTTCCTGTCCCAGGCCACTCAGAGTCAGTGGCAGACCCCCAGTGGTCCTTGGCGGGCTGGGGATGCTGATGTCGTCTGCACCGGCGTCTGGGTAGTGTGCAGCCCTTACCCCTAACTCCTGTATTTCAGACCCAACAGGGAGACCTTAACAGAGATATTCAATTAGTCAGGCATCTTCTCGCCGCCCGGACCACCCCACAACACATCGACGCAGTGAGCAGAGTCCTGATGTAAAAAGTACAACAACCATAACCACAGACATCCCCCACCTGCACCGTTTCACCAACACCACCCAGTATGCCCAGGGTGCTCCCCACCAAAAGGTGCCCCCCTCCTAAGGAAATACCAAACTGATCTCCATCAATCTGTGGGAGTTTTCAGCCTGCGATCACCGGTGCCCCATTCACGACATACAGGAACAACTTAAAGCTACCCGACAAAAGACAGCTATCCAAGGGCACCGCAAGGACTCCTCTATAGATGATAATTGGGCTGAGGACAATGCACCCTCCGCCAAGTACTCTGACCCTGTAGAAGTAGGGTCGGACGAAGAAGACACCCCACAACAAATGGATTTTTTAGGACTACCTCAGCACCTTCCCACGGTGGCAGGGACCACCTCCCCAAAATATCTCCCCCCAGTCTACGATATGATGAGACTGAATGGGGTGAAAGCAAGGCTACTGGTTGACAGGGGAGCGGCCAGATCCTGCCTCTACCACCATTTTTACTCCCATCATGCCTCAGCTTTTGGCCAGCTTCTCCCCACGTCAGCTCATCTCGTAGATGCAGGAGATGGCCCACTGCCAATCCTTGGGGAAACTCGGGCCTTGTGAGCCGACACTCACCAGAACGTATCAGCCCAACATCAATTCGTCATCTTTGACTCAGTCTGCAGTGCTTATGATGGCTACCTAGGGCTGGACCTCCTGCAGAAACTACGCACCAACAGCACTAACATCGACTACCACAAGCGACGTCTCCATTTCCAGAAGTCTCCAGACCACCCCCTAGCCACACTACACATGCACTCCCACACCCTGTCCCTCATCTCACCCTCCTCCCGCTATGTCTTCCACCTTACCCTCCCCTATTGCTAACCTTAGCGCTCCTCCGCATACCACCTTCCCTGCTACCATCTCCTCCTCCCTTACTATCCCTCCTCAGCACGAAGCCTGATCCACCTTAACAGGCCCACTGGTACCTCTGTCATATTTTCACCTAACCTGCCTTCTGGAACCATCTTCTGTCTACTGTCTCTCACTTTCTTCCCCTCCCCCACCTTGGGGCAGTATGCATCATCATTCCCCCCACCCCCCCTCACCCTCCCTAAAGGATTAGTGGTCAGAGAGATGGAGGAAGCCGAACCATGCACACACACCCCTCCTCCCCTGCCACCCTTCCTCCTCTACCTGAACACCTGACACCACACCAAGCCGACAGCCTCCAATGCCTCCTCCTGGACTTTCAAGACCTGTTCTCGTCAGGACCTGCGGATATCGGCCACACCACGTACCTGACACACGAAATCCACACCACAGGCCTGCCAAACCGTCAACCATCTCAGAGAAAAAAACCTAATCAGCAGGCTAAGGAAGACTGGCAGGTCCAGGAAATGCTCGATGCCGGCGTCATATCCCCATCTACCAGCCCCTGGTCCTCTCCAGTCATGTTAGTTTAGAAGAAAGACAGTACCATGCGCTTCTGTGTGGATTATTTACACCTTAATGACATGACCACGAAGGATGCCATCCCCCTACCCAGGACAGATGACTCCCTCGACTCCCTGTAGGGAGAATCCTGGTTCTCCACCTTGGACCTCCAATCAGGATACTGGCAGGTCCCTGTACACCCGGAGGACAGGGAAAACAGCTTTCTCGAACAGCAATGGGAAGCATTACGAATTCAATGTCCTCCCCTTTGGACTGCAACATCTCCGTAACATTCTCCCAACTGATGGAGTCAGTTCTCAGTGGCCTCACTTGGGAAATCTGCCTGGCATACCTAGATGACATTATCATCTTCAGCCGAACCTGGGCCGACCACCTCCAGCACCTTAAACAAGTCCTCATTTGCATCCGACAGGCAGGGCTTAAGCTCAAGCCATTGAAATGCGTCCTGGCTGAATAGTCCATCTCCTTCCTAGGACACGGCATCTCCAAGGAAGGCATAGCACCTAATCCTGACAAATTGTATGCTATTGCAGACCTCCCCCTACCATGAGACGTCCACGACGTCCGTGCCTTTATCAGGCTCATGTCCTACTACCGACGCTTCGTGACGGGGTTCGCTAACATCGCAAAACCCTTCCATGACATGACAAAAAAAGGCGAACCTTTCACCTGGACAGACGATCACATCAACACTTTCACACCTTCAAGACCAAGCTCATCACCGCCCCGATCGTCGCATTCCCTGACTACACCCTGCCTTTTCTCCTGTATATCGACGTATCCCTAGTAGCAATCGGCACTGTCCTCGTCCAAGTCTAGGAAGGACGAGAACACATCATCGCCTGCGCCAGTCGTACTCTCAATCAGGCAGAAAAGAATTATGCTGCCACCAAATGAGAATGCCTAGGCATCGTCTGGGCCCTGGACCACTTTTGAGGCTATCTGGCGGGCACTCGCATCACCATAATAACAGATTACCAATCTCTGCAGTGGCTACGCCAGTCTCAGACCCACAACGCCCAGTTAGTCAGATGGAGAGAAAGCCTTGAAGAATTTGATTTTGATATAGCATATCGACCTGGCAAACTGCATACAAATGCCAATGCCTTGTCCCGGCTGCCCATCAACGCCATCACCACCGCCATCAGCCTCCTAAAAAAAATGGCAAAGCAAAGATCACCCCAACTGGATACCACCAAAATTATTCTCTAAGCTACACCGACAGGGTGACCAACTATTCACCCATACGGGACATATACCACGCGATCCTGACACCGCCCTAGAAGCTCAGACAACGGCATACATCTAGGGACCAAGAAACTTACAAGTATTCAACGATATGTACTGGACACCCAGCCCCTCTGCCTTGGTCAAACAAGTCATACAAGCCTGCTATGCTTGTGCGCTAGGAAAGGACATGACACGGACTCCAGGCCCTTCAGGAAACATCACTGCTCACAAGCCGTGGCAACTTTTGTCCGTAGATGTAATTGGGCCCCTCCCTCCTAAGCCAGGCTACAAGTACATCATAACTTTCATGGACACCTGTTCGAAATTCCTGATTGCCTGCCCGACCAAGGAGCACCACACCGTTGCCGTGGCCGATGCCCTTGTCTGCCATGTTTTTCCCTACTTCGGCATTCCCCAGGCCCTTCACTCTGACAATGCCTCGGAGATTACCAGCAATATATGGAAAGAACTTGCCACCATCTTTGGGTACAAGCTATCTCACTCTTCCCCATACTGGCCACAGGGAAATGGGATATGCGAAAGGAGTCACTGTACCCTCCTCAACCAAGTATGAGCCAGAATTCAAGAAACGCAAAACGAAGACTGACCAGCCCACGTTAAGTCTGTGCAGTGAGGAATGAACACCTATCCCAAAGGAGACGGCATTACCCTTCATGAGCAAGAATTCGGAGAAACTCCCCTTCTCCTACCACTCCAACAGCACCCACAGCCCCCCCTCCATGTCCCCCGCGTCTGACCCCCTTCACCACCACAGGTGCTGACTGCTTCACCTACAAAACCAACAAGACCTTCAGCTTAACAGCACCCCCATCAATCCCTACAAACCTGGTGTCTCAGTTATGGTGGCCTAACTACCCATCCCTAACAAACTAACACCCCAATTCTCAGGCCCCTACATGATCATCAACATTCCCAACCCCTACCAGGTCACCATCCAGTATCACGACACTCCATGCACATACCATAATCCCCATGTGCGTCACTTCCACCCCTCACAACCCACCTCACCCACCACCTCCCGACCACGCCACACCCACTCTTCCACCTAGCACGCCACACCCACTCTTCCACCTAGCACGCCACACCACCACTCGCTTCCCCCGCCAACACAACTAACTCATAAGCATGCTACATCACACCTACACACTCCTCACCCTCATTCACTCCTCATTCCACACTCACGTCCCCCACCATACCCCCCACCAACTCCACATCCTCCCCACAGACTTCCCACACATCCCCGGTGACCTCACCTCCCCGAGTGCAACTGCCAACCCACACCACACCAGCACCACCAGACACAAAGACACCACCACCCAGCCCAGAAACCCCTCACCCACACCCAACCACCTCCCACGTCACCCGAGTTCCTTGCATCTACAGCTGTCCTCACCGGCACCACAACAAGATCCAGCCGTCTCTCTCGCCAACCAGCAAGGTATGCACCAACACCCTTACCCTAACCTCCACCAGTCCCAACACCATCCAAAGAAACCACCTCCAGCACCCCCACACCAAACACCTCCTCCATAAACCTCACAATGAAGCAGGCGTGAAATAAAATTTCGGTGGCCAGTGAAATGCAGGATATAAGTAAAATACAGGATAGTGAAGCTTCCCCTTAACCTCACCTCAACCAGACACCGACCCCAGGACACCAGCGGAAGTGAGCGGCGCACGCTCCGCTCAAAACGGGCACATCTGTACCTCTACCGGGCGCCCCTCCCGTGCTCAGGTAAGCCACCGTGCAGGTAGCAGTAACAGTGCATTACACCTCCGCAGTACCAGCCATCGCCAGGTTCAAGGTGGGGCTACTCCTACAGCCCCAGACAGCATTCTGGAGTCGGTCACTAGCCGCCCACCTGCTGCTTCCCTCCCTCAGCCACACCAGGTGACGGCCACCTAGCCGCATACGGGGAGCAGACGGCCACCTTGCTGCCCACGCTATAACTCCATAAAAGGAGGAAAAGTGACGGTCACCTTGCCGCATGTACTCACACTGGGTGACGGCCACCTAGCTGCACATGGGGAGGAGACGGCCAACTGCCGCCCTCGCTATAACTCCATAAAAGGAGGTAGAGTGACGGCCACCTTGCCGCACGTGCTCACACCGGGTGACGCCCACCAAGCCGCACACGGGGAGGAGACGGCCAACAGCCGCCCTCGTTCTAACTGCATAAAAGGAGGTATAGTGATGGCCACTTTGCCACACTCTCTCACACCGGGTGACGGCCACCTAGCCACACACAGGGAGGACACGGCTCTGAACCACCCTTCCTCTAACTCCATAAAAGGAAGTATAGTGATGCCCACCTCGCCACACTCATTCACACGGGGTGACAGCCACCTAGCCGCACGTGGGGAGGACATGACCAATAGCCGCCCTCGCTCTGACTCCATAAAAGGAGGGATAGTGACGGCCACCTCACCGCACTTACACACACCGGGTGACGGCCATCTAGCCACACACGGGGAGGAGTAGGCCACTAGCCGCCCTTGCTCTAACTCCATAAAACGAGGGAAGGTGACGGCCACCTCGCTTCACCTAGGAGACGGTCACCCTGCTGCTCCACAGGAAAGTGCCATCATACTCTTTCCAAATAGAGACGTCCTCGCCCTCGACCAGTAGCTGGAGTAGGTCTGGCAAGGACCCTTATTATCGGGAGTCCTAGCCCTCTCCCTCAACCCCCGGCGACCAGAGCCCCTGTCGGACTCTGTCACACCGAACTGCCACAGTCCAGACCTGACGAAGTCCCAGCAACGAGACCGCAGCCCTGGGGCCAGTCGAGACGTACCAAGGACTCTGGGACGAGACCTCTCCAGCCCCAAGCGACGCCCCCGGAGTAAGCTCAGGCAAACACGCCTCCTGTCCCTGTTCGGGCCCAGCCCATAAGCCTGGGGCCCCCCCTCTTCCCCTCCCATACTCCTGTGGAAGGGCCCATCCTCTCCTGCACGGCCCCCTGATAATGCCCGGATGAGACTCTATGGGTCAGCCTCCAGTCAGCCACAGGAAGTCCTGACGACCCGGGGCATCCTGACGCAGGCCACCAACCAGCCCCAGCCCTCTCCTGCCCCCAAGTCTCCTGGTTCTGTCCATCTTTGTATGTTATAACTATTTTCCTGTAAAGTGTGTATTCATGTTGTGTCAGAGTTGTAATTTGTTGGTAATATATGTGTAAGGGTGTTGCCCTGCATTTTTATGCCCTGTTCCCTCGGATTGCCTTAATAGAGTCCAACCCAGTCTAGAAAGAGAACCCTGTTCCAGACTCCGTGTATAAGGGACGAGAAGTCGCACCCTAAAACACGCAGCATAACACTGGTGGCCAGCGGTGGTTCTTGACCCAGTGGGTGACAACAGGGGAACAAGGGAAACTTCGGCAAAATGGCAGCAAAACCACACGTTCAAATACCTAAATTTGACCCTGAACAGTATGACATCCACACATACCTGGAAATAGTAAAGCCACTGCCAGATATAGCCTTCGACACAGACAGGCAGAAAATAGCAGTAACACTGTCATTCTCTGACTAAATATATCTGTGCTGTTTACTTATCTCCTAATTCTACTGACTATCAAAAATTCTTTGACTATCTTACTTCTACGATGGAACACATTCTATCCATTTCTCCTTTCTCTGAAATCTCCATTCTAGGAGATTTCAATGTTCACCACCACCTTTGGCTCTCCTCTCCTTTAACTGATTCACCTGGTGAACAAGCCTACATCTTTTCTATCCTTAATTACCTAGAGCAGCTTGTACAGCACCCTACCCGTATCCCTGACCGCCTTGGAGAGAGTTCCAACATACTTGACCTTTTCCTAACAACTAATCCTTCTGCTTACACTGTTCATCTTTTCTCTCCGTTGGGCTCCTCCCATCACAATCTTATTACCTTAACATGTCCAATCGCTCCAGTACGGCCTGTGGACCCTCCAAAGAAATGCCACCTGTGGCACTTTGGCCACCTGTGGCACTTTGGAGCTGCAGATTGGGAGGCCCTCAGGCAGTACTTCTTTGATTTTCCATGGAATGATTATTGCTTCCATGGCCGGGAGCCATCTGAGTGTGCCTTGCGCATTACAGAGGTTATTCTCTCAGGCATGGAAGCATACATTCCTTTCTCATATCCTCTGACTAATGCAAGAAAGCCTTGGTTTAATCACGCTTGTTCTAATGCTGTCCGCAACAAGGAGAGGGCCTATAAGAGGTACCGGAGCCAACCCACCCCTGAATCACACCTTTTATATATTTCTGCCCGGAATCGTGCTAAGTCTGTTCTTCGCTCTGCTAAAAACAATTTA
>JAGKTI010000836.1:0-22357 GCA_018397915.1 Birgus latro
TATATGTTTCACAAGTCACCAGGATATCCTGACCATTCCCCTTTGCTGAACTTTTCGGTGTGACATTAACAAGGAAAGTAGGCCAGCAAACTCTCCCAATCACTTTTCTCAAACTATCTCATGCACTACTCTACATGCGCTTTACATACCACCCAGCGTACCCCCCTACGTCACAAGGGCTGAAGTTAGCCAGGGCATGTGGCCAGAAAACTTGGCCCCCATCACCAAGTGGCGGACCTGAGGGGAGGCGTGGAGTGGGCTCTGCAAACGCAGTTTTGGGGACCACGATGGGATGGGGCTGGGATCTGTGTCAGAGGGTACAGGGCATTGCGTTTCCCAGGCTGCCACTTCCACCCAGCAGAGAGGGGCCCGAACCTGGGAGTAGCGCCTCATGAGACCCCCATCAGTGGGTATATAGTGGCGGGCAGTTATAGAGCCAAGGATCGCTTTGAGGATATCCTTGTAGCTGTTCTAGTAGGGTGCCCCGAGGCCACTACCATAATCACTGGCCATGGCAGGTGAGCTATGGATCCCAGGTCCCAAACCTGAACTTGGGACTGTGCAGGTGGGCGGGACCTGTGGTCTGTCTCCTCCTTTAGTTTGCCGATTTCTGACAAAAGAAAAAAAAAGCAATAATAAAAGCAAACCTGAGAAAACTATATCACAAAAGAGGTTCAGTGTGGCATCATGTAAAGTGAGTAGTTTAAAACTGCTAGAAACCACGCAAAAGCAGTAATAAATCTCGCCAAATCAAACTTTATTCACAAACAAGCATTCAAACTAGTAAATAAAACTAATGACAATAGAACATTCTGGTAAATACTCAGTTCTTTCAACTGTAACTCTACTAAGCCATTACTCATCTCCCCCCCCCCCTAAAATCTTTAGATGGAAACACAGTAAATAACCCTCGTGGAAAAGCTAACATTCTTGCCAATACATTTGTCAGAAATTCTACCTTAGAGGAAGTCAATCAGAACGTTCCTATACAAGAACTTGACTCCCCGAAAGTGTTCCACAAAAGATACAAACTATCTATCTATTTAGTGCCGGACGCCTTAATCCCGTAAGGGGTGGCCACAAACAAATCGCCTCCATGTCGCCCTGTCCCCTGCCATTTCATTGCCCTGCTCCCAGCTCACACACCCCTCTCTCATATACTGTACCTCTCCACTCCATCCCTCCATCTCATCAATGGCTTCTCCCTACCTCTCACCCCCTCCACCCCACTTACATACACTCTCCTCGTCAGTCTCTCACTCTCCATCCTCTCCACATGGGCAAACCACCTTAATATGTTTCTCGTAACGCTTCCTATCACATCCACATCCACACCACAACGCTCCTTCACTTCCTCATTTGTCAGTCTGTCCCCCATGTGACTCCACATGCTCCTCTCAAATAACTCATTTCCACTGCTCTCACTCTTGACTTCTGTCCCTCCAACAGGGTCCAAGCTTCAATTCCATACGTTAGAGTTGGTATCACAATAATGTCATGTAGTAGCTCTTCACCTCCATGCTCACTTCCCTGTTTCTTATCACTGTTTTCAAGGAACCAGCAACCTTTCTTCCCTGTTGTACCCTTTCAAGCACTTCACCCTTTAAACTTCCATCCTTGCTCATCACACTACTCAGGTACTTAAACGCACTTACATTTTCCATTTCCTCCTAATCCAACCCCACTGTACATTCACTGACTTCACTTCTCTCAAAGATCACCACTTTACTCTTCCCTACATTCACCTTTAGATTCCGTTTCTTACACACTCTCCCAAACTAGATACATAAACTAGATACAGACTAGATACGTAAAATCTACCCAAGGCAATTTACCAACCAATAAAGTTCCAGGTACAGATAGAATTCCTTCAACCTTTTTGAAAAAGTGTACCCCAGAACTTGCTCCTGTTCTAGCTAGATTATTCATACTATGTATACGTGCATTTCCATTCCCTGATTCTTGGAAAAAAGACAACATCCACCCAATTCCTGAGAAATTAAGTTCGTCTGATCTCTCTGACTACAGACCAATATATATTACATTTTCTCTTTGAAAACTTTTTGAGATTGTCACCACTAAGCACATTCTTAATATCTTGAGACCAACAAGTTTAGTAATGACAGAGAGTATGGTTTTCGCCACGAAAGATCCACTGTTGATATACTTAGTCTCTTTGCTCTTACAATCCATTTGACAACTTACCAACATGAAGCCCTTAATATTTCTAGAGCTTTTGACAGTGTGTGTTACTGCTCTCTACTATCCAAACTTTGTTGCTACGGCTTATCATATATTGTTTCATTGATTTCCTCATATCTCAGAAAGATAAGAGTAAAGGTTGATTATATACATTCCAGTTTCCACTCAGTTAATGCCGGAGTGCCACAAGATCAGTATTGGCTCCAGCCCTGTTCCTCATTCATATTAATGATCTCTTGTTTGTAACCCATAATCCCATTCACTCATGCACAAATGACACAACACTTCACAGGTCCTTCACACTTAAACACCCGTTCTCAAAGTCTGATATGTCTAACCCCCAACTCCGCACGTCTCCTTAAACCAAGTCTTATACATCACTGAATGGGGGCAAAGTAAGGCTGTCTCATTAATGCTGGAAAAAAATATATCCAATATATATCCAATTTACTAACAGACAGGCATTGTTTGATTCCTATATTACCTACAGTGCAACCAATATTTCTATCTCTAGAAGTATTGAAATTCTCGGTGCTTCGCTTAACAGTACCGTCAGCTGGACCTCTCATATTAGATCACTTGATAAAACCGCCTCAGGGAAACTTGGATTATTGTACAGAATCCATAACTTCTTCACTGACGAGCAGTTAGCTATAAATTACAAAGTGTCCTGTGCGCTCTCATCTCGAGTATTGCTCACCCTTGTGGAGTGGATGTGGAGAGGTTGCACTAAAACAACGACAAAATACACAACAAAGCTATAAGAATAATTAAGAATCCAGCAATTACAAATGAACTAGCTCCCCTACAAGTAAGGTGGAACGTTGCCTCCCTTAGATTATTTCACAGATACTTTTATGTCAAATGCTGGGACAAGGTTGCATCTATTGTACCACATCTCCACTCCTTCCCTCGCGCTACACAGACATCTGGTAGTGTTCATGATTTGACTGTCACACTGCCACATTGCTGAACTTCTGCCTATCAGAATTTATTTATTCTCAGAACTGCTTCTCTTTGGAACTCTCTTTCTCAGATTAGTTTCCCCACAAACTTCAACCTACAGCAATTGAAGTCCTCCTGTTACAGATTTTTTATGAGCAGAGGACGCCTGTAATCTGGTGTATCGATTTTTTTTATTTGCTTTTATTTCATCGGTTCAGCTAAATAATAATAATAATACCTAACTTGGTTCTCTGTGTAAACTTTGTGCCATTGTAATGTATTTGCTCCTCGTACTACTGGCGAGCAATTAGACACCCGGGCGGGCCATCTGGAGTCCTCGTTGAATGTGTTGATACTGAAAAGCTGCCTAAGTCTAAGGATCACTGGCTGCCTTGTGTGACGGAGCTGAGAAAAACAGCATCAAATCTGGGAGAAAAGGAAGGAGAAGAAAGTTTCTAAGCAAACAAACACTCCCTCTCTGTCATGATCCCTATCTAATTTTGCCGTTTGAGGAGACAGGAACCCGAGAAGATAAATATCGAATGAAATAAATGCAAAACTTTTCGAAATTCAACCAAAATAAGGTGTAAATTATATGCAAAACACCTGAAGCTGACCCGTAATAAGATGTAAAATTCAGACACCCGTGAAGTTGTAATAGGATGAGGAGGATGCAATCATGCTGTCTCTTTTCGTGGCAGATGTGTTTTATGTTATACCAAATACGCCAACAATCAAGAAAAGTCAAAGCTTTCGCCCACTAATCCTTTTTGCCCGCCATCCCCCCCCCTCCCAAAGGAAAAAAAAATAAATCAGTATTCCTCTGGCAACCGGGGGGCATATCATCACAGTTTCGCCAAAACGAAAAAAAAAAAAATCTTAGGATTTCGCTGTTTACTCCTATCTGTCTATCTATCTGTCTATTGCCAGACGCCTTAATCCCGTAAGGGCGGCTTCACACGAACGATTTTTCCCCGAACGGGAAAACCCTACGATTTATAAATCAATGAAGTTAAATTAGACAGTGTACACGCTGCTCGTGCGGCCAGATTCCCATGCGGCAGAGATTCACCCGCCGCATGCACCACTAAACCGTCCGGCGCCGGGCTTTCTGGAATACTGTAGAAGACTATGGAGCACTTCAGACGGACGGTTTTTCCCTGAGCGGCAGTCGTGGTTCATCTGTGGCAGAGGCAGTGTGCTGTTCTCCCTATTGTCATTTTTCAGTCAGGTATGCATTTTTACGTATTTATAATATGAAAAGGCTTTTTTTTAAATTATTATTATTAATAAGAATGTTTGTGGTAGGTGGGGGCACTCACCATCCACTCACTCGATATAGTGCTGCTCTCGGGTGTCTGCCCTTTCCTCTTCTCCATCCTTCTTTCCTTCCATCCTCTTCTGTCTTTCTTTCCTTCATTCTTTCCTCGTCCTTCTGGCTACGGGTGACTTTACACTCCCTCTTCTGTCTTTGTTTGCTTCATTCTTTCCTCATTCTTCTGCCTGTGGGAGACTCTACACTGAGTGACAAGCCAAATGGTTTCCTGTACACCAGGAAACCATTTACTACGCTGGGTGGTAACCATATAACCAAATTTTGGCGCCTGGTGGTTTGGTGAGTAATTACGGCACTCCAATCGGATTGAGCCGGTGAAGGTTTATGTCCAAGGGATGGTGGGGTTTATTACTCAGATAATGCCACTCAGGGATGAGTGAGGCTGGTTACTCTCATCTTAAATGTCAGGGCCAAATTGCCTAGCCCTGGGCTCCTACGCTTCTCATGGGGCAATGTAGGATTGGATGATGAATGAATGATGATGAGTGAATTATTAAGATGAGTGTGCTGTCTATTTTCTTGACGAGCACAACAGGGGAGGACAACGGGCTTGTGGAAGGTATTATAATGCCGGCATTAAGATTTCCTGGACCTGCCGGTCTTCTGCACGTTGGGTTGTTTTTTTTCGACGAGATGGTTGTTGGTTGGGTGGTCTGTGAGTGTGGATTTCGTGCGTCAGGTAAGTGGTGTGGCCGATGTCTGCGGGTCCCGACGCAAATAGGTCTTGAAAGTCCCCAGGAGTAGTTGTTGGAGAGTCTTGGTCTGGTGTGGGGAGAGGTGGTTGGGCAGGGGGGGAGAGAGAGGGGGGATGAGGGGGGGTGTTGCACAAGGCTCGGCCTCTTCCATTTCCCCGACGATCAACCCCCTCAGGAGGGTGAGTGGGGTGGTGGACAGGTTGACGATCTTTACTACCCCCATAATGTGGTGGGAGGAAGGTGGGGGACAGTAGGCAGGAGGAGAGGACTCCTGACAGTATGTCCGGGGAGAATAGGACAGTAGTTCCGGACGGGCTGTTGAGTTGGAGCCAGGCCTCATGCTGAGGGGGGGATGATAAGGGTGGAAGCAATGGTGGCGGGGAAGGTGAGGTGTGTGGGAGGTGCAGGGGGGGGGGAAGTTGAGGTGCACTTGCAGAGTGGCTGAGTGGGGCTTGTTGGAAGTGCAGACATCTCCGGTGACAATCTATGCTGGTGTGCAGCTATTGCAGAAGGTCCAAGCCCAGGTAGCCATCGTAAGCACGGCACGAGGAGTCAGATATTATAAACTGGTGTTGAGCCGAAGCTTGTTGATGGGTGTCGGCTCGTAAGGCCCGTGTTTCCCCATGGATAGGCAGGGGGCCATCCCCTGTGTCTACAAGGTGCACTGAAGTGGGGAGAAGAGGGCCGAAAGCTTATTTATGACAGGAGTAAAAATGTGGGTAGAGGCATGATCTGGCTGCTCCCATGTCAACCAGCAGTCTTGTCTTGACCCCATTCAGCCTCATCTTATAGACTGGGGGGTGGTATTTGTGAAAGGTGGCCCCCGCCACCGTGGGGAGGTGTGGGGATG
The DNA here is from genome assembly GCA_018397915.1 of Birgus latro. Taxonomy (NCBI): domain Eukaryota; kingdom Metazoa; phylum Arthropoda; class Malacostraca; order Decapoda; family Coenobitidae; genus Birgus; species Birgus latro. Next base: position 6,029 of record JAGKTI010000836.1, read on the forward strand.
GGCCTAAAAATCCAGTAGGACATCATATTCTTCCTCCGGGATTCTGTCGCCCTCCCCGGGTTCGGGGTCGATGCTGTCTGTGGGAGGCACATCAAATTTTGTGTCCTCTGATTCTACTAATGATACCTTGCGGAGCCCTTGGACATTTGTTCTCCTTCTGAGCTGCTCGCGAATGTCATGTAGGGGACACTGGTGGCTGCAAGCTGAAAATTCCCATGGATTTACCACTATTAGGTTATTGTTCTCTTTTTGGTTGGGGCATTTTTTGGTTGGGTACGCCTTTGGTATGGTGGGAATAGTCGAGGGCCTTGGTAGTGCTGGGGGAGGCTGTGGTTTGCAGGGTGGTGTGGGCCTCTTTTTGGGAAATTTGCTGACAGCACCTGTGTTGTGGGGTGGAACGGGCCGCGAGGAGACGTCGGATCAACTGGATATCCTTATCTAGGTCTCCCGTTGGGTCATGAATGGTGAAATGTTCTTTCACTGTGCCCAGGAGTATACGTAGTAGGTTATTAAACACATGTTGGTCCCAGGTTTTCGCATCTGCGCCCGGGTACGTGGCGGTGACGAGTCACCTTGCCTGGATCATTGTGCTGTCCAGATTTCTGTCAAAGGTGAGGGAGTCGAGTTGTGATAATGCTACAACTACTCCTAGGGAGGGAGTAATTGCCTCCATTACAGTTTTCACAAGTTTGCCCATGATAACTCAGGGACGATTTTTGGTGCGATATTTGTCACTGCTCGGCCCAAGTGGGGAAGGATCACTGCTATTTTCTGTTGGTCATTGTCGAAACCAATGTCAAATATTGGTTTGACCATTTCCATGTATGTGGGGATATCATATTGCTCTGGGTCGAGTTTTGTTAGTGGAACGTGTGGTTTGGCCACCATTTTGCAAAACTTCCCTTGTTCTTTGTTGCTGTCGACCGGATCAAGAACCACCGCTAGCCACCAGTGTTATGCTATGTTTTCAAGGGTCAACTCCTTGCTCCTTGAGCAAGTACGCTTATGCTAGGGTTCTTGGCAAGATCGGGTCAGTATATACAACTAATAGAACAGGGCATAAAAACTGATCGGCTGAGACCAAACTGACAAACATATATTAACCAAATTAGGGGTATACTGCAGGAGAGGAGCAGACGATGGCCTGCTCGCCTCTTTCTGACACGGACGATGGCCTGTGTCGCAACCCTACAGGGGATGGTAGTTGAGGAGTGGACGATGGCCTACTCTCCCTCGGACCCGGCACGGATGGTGGCCTGTGCCATGGCACTACTCGGGATTGTGAGGACAATCCCGCCCCTTACCTGACGGTGCTTTTTTTTTTTTTTTTTTTTTTTTAAGATTCGCCACACTGGTGTGGCATGGGCTCGGGGTGGAGAGCCCGTCAGAGGGTGGCAGTAAGTAAACAAGGGGGCATGGCGACAGAGGACGCTGGCGTGGGGGGGGCAGAGCCCATTCCCCGGACAAATATACACCAGTGCAGTGGCTGGAGAGTAACTCCAGCCACCTGACGGTGCTGCTCCGGTCAGAGCCAAGGTGATTTTTACTGCATACCTGGCGTGGCATTGGTTGGGAGCGAGATGGGCATATGGTAGTGATACAGGTAGGCCGGTCCTGCCCAGAAGCACTCCGTACCCTACCTGCCTCCCCGTTGGTTCCTCCTCGGGTGGGGGCCTAACATTTTCTGTCTCTGTTCGGGTGGGGGGGCTTGTGTAGTCGGTTGCACTGCTGTTTCCCTTTTCTGCTCATAATTCACTCTCTGTGCATAACTAATGAATTTTGTTATAGGTATTGTAAATGGTGAAGAATTCTGCCAATGGTTCTCGCTTGATGGTGACGGGATCATCCAATAAACTACAGCTAGATGCCTCATCGCTTCGTATGTGGTAAATAACTTATTACTTACGTTTTACTTATTGTTATGCTCTGCATTTTATGGCGCGACCTCTCACTCTGTAAGACACAGACACAAGCCTTGGGTTTTTATTTCAAGAGCGGGCTAGAACATATACCAATGGAACAGGGCAAAAACACGGGCAAACCAGTATTACACATATATTAACCAGATCAACTGACAATATTATATAGAATATTACATGTGGCACTTGCAGAATCCCTTATGGTACAACTAAGGCAACACAATATAGCAGTATAGCACACTGGGAATTATAAGTCTGTGGCTCACTGGGAGTCCCGACTGGGGTAGCGTACACTGTTCAACATTAGCCCAGCAGTTCTAGGCCTTGGGTATAGTTCATCTGTATCACTGGGGAGCACTGAACCTTCACATTAACAGGAGTTCACTGGGAGTCACAGGGGAAGCCAGGAGCCACTGGTTTCACTATATGGGGCAGTAGGGCGGTTGTGACAGCACAGAGGGAACGGACGGTAGTTATCACAGGGGAGGGAGAGTTACATGGAGAATGTTCCACTGGGGGGGGAGGGGCTCGCAACAAAGGGGGTTTAGCACTGACACTGGTGGTGGAGACTTTGTAATGTGTAATAGTGTCACTCACAGTTTTGGGGTTGAGTCTGGAAGGTTCAGGTGGCAGCCCGGGGTAGTTTGGAAGCCGTCCGAGTAGTGTGGGGCTGCCTCACGATGTGGGCGGCGAAGTGGTGTGGTAGGAGGTTCACCTTTGGTCCTCCGGGAGGCGGCCTCGTGAGTGGCAGGGCCCTTGGGACTGGGGCTGAACAGGGCCAGAAGGCGGGCGGCCCTATGCAGGCCTTGGGACGTCGTCAGAGTGCAGTGGGCAGCATCGGGCTGGGTGGAACCCAGGGTCGGCGGCGTGCCCCTCGGTGGCTGGGGGCTGCAGTCTCGCCGGGGAGAGGAGGCCATCAGGAGTCGTCTGCGGTCATAGTGTCCCTGCGGGTCCGTCAACATCTGGGCCTGTAGAGGGGATGGCTGGAAAGACAGGACATCCACAACCGGTCCGCTCCACATGTTCTGCCACAACATACCTGCTGGGGAGCAATCTCCACCCCAAGTAGTGTGGGGGGAGGAAGAGGGGCGTCTCACTCGGCCATAGGAAGTGTGGGCCGAGCCAGAGACCTGCTCCTCTATGGGAGCCTCTGGCCTAGTGGAGGAGGGAGAACTGGCAGTCGCTCCCTCTACTTGGCAGATCCGACTGACACTGTCAGAATTCCACACCGGGGACGGAGGAGGAGATTCCAAAGAAGTTCCTCCAGCCTTGCAAGTCCGGCGGATGTTGCCCTGGCTCCCGGGCTGGGGAGTGGAGGAAGGATATCCTGTGGACGCTTCTCCCGCCCGGCAAGTCCAGCAGACGTTACTGGGGCACCACTCATCCCTGGGGTGACAGGAGGGAGAGATCCAGCAGACGCTTTCGACTGGGCAGGTCCGGTGTACGCTACCACGCTCCTGCTGCTGCGGAAGAGTTGCCGGAGTATCTGGCAGGTGCCTCCGCTAGGGCAGGTCCGGCGGACGCTACCAGGGCTCTGCTCCCTTTCCTGGGTTGGGCAGGAGAGGTCTGCCAGATGCTACCAGGGCTCTGCTCCCTTTCCTTGGATGGACAGGAGAGGCCCGGCGGATGCTTTCACATCGGCTAGTCTGGCAGACATAGCTGTGCCTCTGCTCCCAATGGTGGGTGGCAGAAGAGGGAGAACCGGCGGTCGCTCCCTCTACAGCAAATCCGGCAGATGTTGCTGTGCTGCTGCTCCCCTGGGGTGCCATAGGGCTGAGAAGACCGGCGGTCGTTCTCCCACTTCCAGCAGTTCCAGCAGGATCTTCCGAGGGCCTATGTGGGACTTCTGGATTGTAAGTCCCACCCTGAGTCTGGCGATGGCTGCTGCGGCCAGAGAGTAATGTCTCCAGACTGCTACCTTGGTGTTGGTCTGGTTGCGGGGAGGAGGAGCATATGGAGAAGGTGACGTGGGCTGGTGTGGCCTGGAAGGTAGAGTCACCTGTCCGGTGTCCCCTTGTAGGGTGGTTGTCACCTTCCCGTCATCTCCTTGGTGGGTGGGGGATGTCGTCGTCGGGGCGCATTTTAGTTATCAAAGGAGAACAGGCCACCTTACACTGGCCACATGTCCAGCTTGTTGCAGAACCCTGCTGTGGAAAGGGCAGGCCAACTAATGCATTATTCCTATCAAACGTAACCAGGAGTCACTCGTTATAACCAGGAAAGAACTGGGTCGGACGGGAGCCCCCAGGGGAACTCCAGCAACCCTCCACATGTCTAACTGGATACTAGGCGAAGTTTCCCAGGAATCTGAGTTTTATTCACAAAGATTAATGTGGGAAATATTTCCCCCCGAGCTGTTGTGCTTTTTACTTTAGTTGTCGATCGTTAAAGAGCAGAGGAAAAACGTACTTGAGAGGTTTAAAAACCCAGAGATTACGTTCTGTTAATTCTTATTATTAATAAATTAAATGCTACTGCGTTTAACATTGGTAGACAACAATGTACATACATACATGTAAAACTGGAGAATTTTCCATTGACCTAAACTGCGCCTGCGTGGATGACGTGGTAAGGATGAAAAAGCCCACGATCAAACGGGAGGCCAGTTTTAATGTATATACAGTATATCTATCTGTAGAAAAGGGGNGTAATTAAGCAATAGTTGGCAACTCTTCTATCCTATGAGGGACAAGAAGCTCGCCATCTTGCACACTCCTAGAGTAGATTTCACTCCGAGTAGCTGCTTGTACATACACCCCCAAAGGACGCCTGATTGCCCAGGAAAGACCGAAACAGCACGCCCGTCGTCATCTTGTTGTTCGACTCAATACGTAGCTAAGTGACCTTGTTGATTTGGCCAAATCTTAGGGAACTAGCTATAGTAAATGAGAGGTGATTGTAGGTGAGTTAGGGGATTTAATTGCCTGATTTACTCACGAGACTTATGCAAATTTACCTCTGTTAAACCTAGATAACTTACAGTGAGGAGTATCTAGGATGCTCGTTTTTTTTTCTCACAATTAAGTTCATTTTTTAATTAATACCTTTATATTCGTAAAATAACCCCATTAAGGATGTTTTAGGCCAGGGGTGTCAAACCGGTGGCCCACGGGCCACATGTGGCCCTCGAAGTGGAATAGAGTGGCCTGCCATGACTTGAGAAAAATGAGAAATAAATGGAAAATCCCACAAAATCTGTCCTATGGTCAAGTGAACAAATTTTACAGCACTGTTAAGAAATATTTATTGATAATTTGATGGATAAAAATACCCTTTGAATAATCTATTGATGAACAGATATGTCAAGAAACTTTTATTTCAATATATCAATAACTTAAAGCAGAAGCCAATGCCACTGCAAGGGTTAGAAGGCATACCTAACCTCCCAACTTTTGAATAGGTTGCGGCTTCGCCCTGTAATTATTATACTGGTATTATTTTCAAGCAACATGTATCCAATTGTACATTGCAAATTTTAAATTTGCATGCACTTAAAAGTAATTATGTATAGTGGTGTGTGCAAATATAGTTCACTAATCTGATGTAAAGCTGGAAACAGTATTTCCTATTTTGATAAAATCGGACCAAGTGCAAAACGTAAACATGCTGGTCTAGGCTGCCGAAAACGGCTTTATCGTCGTCCGCACCCTCTAATCATCACAACAACACACGTACCACAATTTTGGGTGAGTTGATGCTTGCTTAACAGGTATTATCCTGTTGTTTCTACATTTATTTGAGGTCAGTGGCTATTGTGGCTAATAGTAAATGGGAATAACAGTTGTTGGAGAGTAGTCACCAATTGAAATGGATAATAAGAGGTGTTGATAGTCTATCACCAAATGACATGTAATAAATGAACTGTAGTTTTCATGATAAAAACCTTAGCAGTCCCAGCCTAACCCAGTCTTGCCTAACCTAAAATATACTTATCTAACCTAATATTTTTAGACTTGCCAACGTTCATTTTGTTTTCATGAAATTTATTATTTTCACTTTTTTGTGCAAGTCTTTCAGTGTCAGCATTAAATAATGTTTGTTTTTAAGTAATACATATCTGCCTTCACTATGTTCTCCTTTGATACACCTAAGCAGATTTCGATAAGGTTAGGTAGACTTGACCCTCAGATGATACACAGAACTGAAGTGTGGCCCTTCTCCTTCTTCTTCTTCTGGGTATAAAGGGCCACGGTCGAGGACATGACCCACTGCCCTTCCCCAGCCAGTGGTGCAGGGTCTTAGGTCACAGGCGAGGGAGCTGCCCCAACGATTGCAGGAATCCACACACCAGACACAGGGTCACCGGAGCCGCCACCAAGTAGGAGAGGGAGGGAGAGGCGGGGGTATCCAAAGATCTCCAAGTGGTCTTGGAGGGCCACCCGGTGGGAGTGAAATCTGGGACACCACAAGAGGAAGTGCTCAACAGTCTCCTCGGTACAGGGACACCATGGGGATTCTATAATACCTAGCTGGTGTAGGTGGCCATTCAGACCAGTGTGGCCAATGCGCAGACTGGTGAGGGCCATGTCCAATTGGCAGCAGGGATGGTGGGCCCAGGGGGTGAGTTGCTGCATCAGCACGGACGAGTCCTAGAGGTTGCAGCTAGATTGTGAGAGAGGGACTGCTCCCAAAGCGATCTGCAGGTTTGTCAGATACGGGAGCGGAGAGCAGTGGGATTGGGATCCGGGTCTAGTTAAGTGAGGTGTTGGGAGTGGAGGGCTTTGCTGAGCTGCGTGGACCACAGTTTCATTGCCGCAAATGCCAACATGTGAGGGGGACCCACTGAAGGTGCACAGTCCAGGGAGGAAAGGCAAAAAAGACAAGGAGGGAGTGAATTGTATGGACTAGTCGCACATGAGAGGACGGCCGACTGGAGAGGAGGAGGTGTAATGATGACTGGGAGTCAGTGTAAAGCACTACTGGTTGAGGTAGCAAATGGCGTTTTACAAAGGTCAGTGCTTGGAGGATGGCATATACTTCTGTAGTGAAAACAGAGTGGGGTATAGGGTCCAGGTCTGGCATAGGGAGAGGTCATCAAAGTACACTGCTGAGGCATAGGAGGCAGGAGGGGAGTATGAACCATCGGTAAAGATTCGAAAGAAGCCTCCATAGACTGAGGTACCCATAAGGTGGAAAATCTGGCGGGCCAACAGTGCATCAAAGGACTTCCGAAACGAGATGGGGAGGTCTGGGGAAACCATGGGGGAAAGGTTAAGCCATGGAGGGACAGGGGAGATAGGGTAAGTGGGGGCAGAGGAGGGGCTGGGATAGATGAGGTATGACAGGCCTGTAGGCCATGAAAAATGAAGGGTGGGTTTGCCCGAGGCCACTAAGGAGGAGGACTGACGAGAGGGACTCTAGAATATAGGATAGAGAGCGGGTGTCGGGGGTATATCCAAGAACACGGTGAAGGAGCTGACAGTCTAGACCAATATGCAGCATAGAAAGGGGGATGATTAAAGGCCCCTAGGGCTATATGGAGGGCAGTGTTTTGGATTACATCCAGCCCCTGCAGGTGAGAAGAGGAGGCAGACCCATATACTGATGGCCCATAGGAGAGTCGGCTCAGGATGAATGCGGAGTAAAGATGGAGCAGTGTCTCCCTGGCAGAACCCCAATGCACTCAGGCTCTGCTACGCATGATGTCTAGTCGTCGAAGGCAGGAGGATTGGAGGTATTCTATGTGATTTTTCCAAGTCAGTCTGGGGCCATCCAATTGCAGTCCAAGAAAGGTGTGCCTAGATTGTAGAGGTACAGGAGAGTCATTTATCCGGATAGGTGGGAAGGTGGGGAGTTTGTGCAGGGTAAAGCACATCAGAGAGCTCTTGCTAGCTCTCACTGTCAGGCCCCATGCTGCAACCCAGGCGACAAAGACATCTATTGCCTGCTGGAGGCCAGACTGGGCGTCATGTAGTTGATCTGCACTGAAGAGCAGAGAGAAATCATCCGCATAGATGAGGAAGGAGACTCCCGGGACTCGGGGGATGTGTGACAGCAAAAGGGGGATGTGTGACAGCAAAACATTACAAAGGAGAGGGCTAAGAACAGAGCCCTGTGGGATGTCCCTGTGGATCACTGAACATGATGATTGTGTATTCCCTAGGGATACGGCAAATGTTCAGTCAGTGAGAAAACTGCACACCCAGGCCAGGGCTGGACCCCTTATTCCCTTTCTGCTGAGTTTATATAATATGCCAGCATGAGGGGCTGAGTCAAACGCACTTTGCATGTCAACACAAGCTGCCAGGAGGTATCGGCAGTGGCAATATGCAGAGCTGATGTGGTGCTCAATCTGGAGAAGGATGTCTGCGGTGCTCATACCTGGTCTGAAGCCACACTGGTACTTCCGAAGGAGACCATGGTGTTCTAGCCACCACGTGAGGCACCTGACAACCATGCATTCAAGCACCTTGCCGACATTTGATAATAAGGCAATAGGCCAATGGGAGGAGGGCAGGGAGGGATCCAGTCCTGGTTTGGGAAAGGGGAGAAGGGATGCCTTCCATTAGGAAGGGAAAGTGCCTGACAGCCAGCTGTCATTGAACAGGCATAGGAGAGAGATAAGGAAGGGGAGGGGGTGCGAGATGTTTAAGGAACTCATTGTGGACCAAGTCAGGGCCACAAGCTTTCCCACTTCTGGTAGAATGCAGTGCATGTTGGAGTTCAGGAGAGGAGAATGGAGAGACAAGTCCCTCCGACCTGGGGGATGAGATCCCATCCTGGATGACCTGCTGGAGATGGTCTGATATTGCCAGGGGGGCAGGGACACCAAGCTGTGATTGGAAGAATTGAGTCAGGAATTCTGCTTTGTCATGGAGGGTGACGAGAGTGGCACCATCCTTGACCAAACGGTATGAGTGTGAGGTGGGGAGCCCCTTCATAGATCGGACGAATTTCCAAGTTCTGGATGTGGAGCTGGAGAAGGACGGAGAAGAGCAGAAGGCTGACCAAACTGCATTGTGCCAAGGATATGGTGCGTTTGCATTCTGCTTCCCGGCGACAATGTTGAATCTTGAGTCGGGGACAGGGGTTAGGTCTCCAAGCATTCCAGGCAGAGCGTCAAGCTCGAACAGCATGGATGCAGCCGTCAGTCCACCATGGCACCGTTGAGCCGGTCGTATCCCGTTGTGATGATAATTTGAAAACAAAGTGTCCTGCCTCCATGAGAGATGAGGAGAACTTGGCCGCCCAGTCTTCTAGGGCCGAGTCTGACTGGGGGGTGAGAGATGCTAAGGGCTGCACTGAATTGTGGCCACCAATCTGGGGCCAACTGCCAGCGGGGATGTGGGACATACTTAGCTGGGGGCAACAGGCCGGCAGTGTCCAGGAGAACCAGGAAGTGGTCACTCCCGAGGTTAAGGCCAGTTGTCTCGGCCACTTGCTGATATAATGGATCGCCCATACAGAGGTGTAGGGTGGATGGATGACTGGTCTGTGGGTCGAAGCAAGTCTGGAGGCCCATAGGTGTGAGGAGGGTGAAGTGGGAACTCTCGAGGAGGAAGCTACAGAGAGATCTACCCGATCGATTCATAGAGCCACAGGTTACACATGGGTCCCAATGTGGATGGCATGCATTAAAGTCCCCCATGAGGAGGCATGGTGGTTCGGGGCGGTCTTGGTAGTACCGGAACTCTTCCAGGGTCACATCCTGACAGAGGTTGTATGCGACAGCTACTGTGATCCATCCCATGGAGTTGCAAAGGCGGACAGCAAGGAGTTCCATGACACCTTGAGGAGGCCTGGGGATTGTGAGTTCTGAGCAGGGGACAGAGTCATGGACCAAAATCACAACACCCCCTTCAGCTCTTTGGTGATCCGTGCGGATGACGTGGTAGCCTCAGGTGGACAGGTGGAGGTTAGGAGAAAGCCAGGTCTCACAGATGCCAACGACCCCAGGGGAAAGGGATGTCAATGTCATTTTCAGGTCGTGTGTCTTATGCAGGGGGGAGCGGGCATTCCAAAGGAAGAAACGGTCGATGTGTGGGGGCGCCATTATTGTCAGGTGAGGAGGGAAAGCACACGCAGTATGAGTCTGGTAAAGATATCCAGAAATGACAGACCATCTTGGTACAAAGCTAAAGCATCCGTCAGTATGTGGTGTTCCATGGGGGCTAGAGGGTATCAGAGATTCATCCTGATGAGGGGGTGGTGCAGATGGGTGGGGGGGCTGAGCTTTGTGCAGTGGTGGCACTAGGTATTGAGGGGGAGGGATGTGGCTGGGAAGGACTGATCTGGGGAACCACAGGAGAGGCGTCGGGATCGGCAAACTCGTGAGTGGCTGGATTAGAGACTGGCCTTATACTGTGAGTGCGACGGGTACGATGACGTTGGGGCTCCAGAGCTGGAACTGGATGGGTCACGATCTCGGGGGGTGGGGAAAGGTGTATGGCCATGTCAGATTCCCTGTCAGTGATGTCCACCTCTGGTGGTTGCAGATCCTGGAGGACAGAGAAACAGTTGGAGGTGACTGCAGCAAAACTGAGGCCCTGCTGCATGGGGCAGCTGGGTGGGTGAGAGGAGACAGATGGTGCTGACTGAGCGGGGCGAGGGGGTATGGCAATGCGTGGTGCTGGGTTGAGGGAGCACAGCTTGGTGTTCACAGACCAGAGGGAGGATGGGTTGTTTTGGCTGTTACATGGATGGTAAGGGCTTGTTGATATACTGGACAAGATTGCGATGTGACGGTGTGGGCGTCGCCACAGAAACAACAGTAAGAGTCCTTTGTGCAAGACTCCTCAGAGGTGGAGCAGTAGAGGTGAAAGCTGCTGCAGTGGGTACATCGGACCTTGTTCCGACAGGAGAGGGATCCGTGCCCAAACTGGTGGCAAGTAAAACAGCGTAGCAGTGGAAAGGTGCAAGTACCTACCATAAAGCATGAATGTCCCAGTATGACTTTCTCTGGCAGGGGGCTCTCGAACTTGAGGCGAACGACATGAGACTGGACCTGTGTGCTGTCCTGTTCAGACCAGGAGGCGAGGCATGAAACCTCTACAAGGCTGCCTCCTGACCCCAGGCAGCAAAGCTGTGAAAGGATGTCATCGGTGGACAGGTCAAATGACACAGGGCTGATTTTCCCAAAAGAATAAGCACTATCTGTGGGAGAGGTGGTCCTCCAGCACTTAACCTTCCATTCTCCCAGGGAAGTTAGGGATTCAGGAGGGGCAGGCAACTTGGCTAAATTCGCCTCTGCTGTGCAGAAGCGAAAGGCAGCCCCTCGTCCCAATACCCGAAACTTACACTCCACGCTGTATTTGCTCCAAGAGCAAGCATTGATGGCCTTAGACAGTGCTCTGGGGTTGGAGAAAACTGCACTGCCGTCTAAAGTGCAAACTAAGAAAGTGATCAAGTGTTCACCTGTGATGTCAGTAGATGGTGTGGGTTTGAAACTCTTCTCTGTGTGGGATATGTTGTCCAGTCCACCATCCTCCTCTTCATCCTAAGGTGCCTGTCATCCACGCTTGCACTGGGTGGGTCCGACCTCCAGCATAGCCTCGTCATTCATGTGCATTCCTTGAACCGGCTGGGTAGCTGGCTGCGCCGTCACCATGGCGTTCACTCAGCTCGATCACACCTAAACACGGCCGAATAACAGCGGTAAGAACACCAAATTCGTACACTCTAAGAGAAGGAAGTAATCAAAGAGCACATGGTGGGTTGGGGACTGAAAAGGTGTAGGATCTGATGGGGAGGAAGGCAGGAAAGAGAGCGCATCCGACCCAAACTAAGCGTCAGCGGCAAGTTCAAGTGTGGCCCTTGGAAGGATTGAGTTTGACACCACTGTTTTAGGCCCTTTTAGATCCATTTTGGGCCAGGATCTTCCAAGAACATCTTGACTTCCAGTTTTGAAGCAGTCCCGTCCTTCCTCTGAAGCAACCACTGGCCAGACATTCACGTGGCCTTTTGGGACCTCGAAAATATCTGATCATTTTCTGACCATGGATATTACTGTCATCCACGTTATTTGCTAAAGCACACCAAACACAGGCATGTGAATTTTACTGGATTGTTAACACACCATGCGAACAAGAAGTAGAGGTAAGTTCCACAAATGGACATCCAGACGAGTACAAGATTAATTTACACTCTGTGTTACAAGATTGTGTTCTATTCCATTTCAGCTAAATGGATTCAGGACTCCCGTCCAGTCACTGAACGTTTGTAATTCATGTTGGACGTAACATGTAAAAGAATGTTTTAAAATCAGTTTTAAAATCATGAGTAAAAACTGCAGAAATCGAGGTTTGGAGCTCCCTCATGTGTAACGCAGGAGGTCTGTTGTATTTTTCCTGTATTATAACCAGCTTGGGGATGGTAGGTGGGGGCGCCCATCATTCACTCACTGGATGTAATGCTCTCTCTCTCTCTCTCTCTCTCTCTCTCTCTCTCTCTCTCTCTCTCTCTCTCTCTCTTCCCTGATAACAGTATCAGGAGCATAACCTTGCCTTATAAAGTTATAACGGCAATAGGGTGTAATTTGCGATTTACATGTTCACATGGAGGGATGGAGTGGAAAGTTATATGAGAGGGTGGGGGGGTGAGCTGGGAGGAGGGCAGTGAAATGGCAGGGGACAGAGCGACATGGAGATTTGTTTGTGGCCACTCCTTACGGGATTGAGGCGTCTGGCAATAGACAGATAGATAAATAGACAGATGTTTATAACATGACGTATTTCGAAGGTAACCAATAACCAAATTGGCCGAATGGATGATCTGCATAGTAACCAAATAAACTTGTCTCGATTGCAGCTTACGCTAATCACCATTATTGTGCCATAATAAAAAGAGAAGAAAAAGATAATTCAGTTTATTCGTTTTCAACGAGAACGTTTTCAACAAAGGTTTGACGAGTTACAGTTCACACTGATCCGTGTTACTTGTAGCAACATAATAGAAGTAGCAGTCAGGTTAACCTCATGATTATTTGCTCTTCAACTTGTGTCCCATGTCTGTTACTTCTTTCCTCTATCTCTTTGTGGCCACGGTTTTTCCCATTAATTATCGTCAGCTGACACGTCAATTGCCACAGAGAGGGAAGGATGTTAAAATGGACAAACGGTTTTGGTTATGCAAGTATTTAATAAGGAAGACTAACTGCCTGTATTTAAGAACACATTTTACAACGATACGAAACAATGGGGTCAGACACTGCCCTACGATACCATGTGGTATAGTGACAATGTTGAATGTTTACTAGACATCTGGTGTTTTAGCCTGACTTACCCTGCAGAGTTAAAGGCTACGTTCAACCTCTACTGTATTATAATCCACTATTTTGTTGTATAGTGACAATATTGAGTGCTTTACTAGACATCTGGTGTTTTAGCCTGACATACCCTGCAGAGTCAAAGGCTACGTTCAATCTCTACTGTATTTTAATCCGCTATTGCACTGCATACCTGACTGAATAACATTTAGAAAATAAGGCATTACTGTGGACCGATTATTAAATGCTTAGTTGCCATATCATTAGCTTATAAATATCACTAATATATGGCGCAGTGGACAATATTGTAATGAACACTTCATGGTGATAATAAATACGTGTTTATGAGCATTGGTGGAACACACACACACACACACACACTATCCACCCCGGGCCGAGCCGTCAACCCCGGGCGCATCTCCCTCTCCCCATGCCCCCACCACAACGTGTGACGGCCAGCTACCCCCCACACACCACCAACCACTACCGACTGTTTAATTCACACTAACTGGATACAACCGTCAAAATGATAAATTGTATGATTACAGACCTATCTACCATACGAATATATTACTATTTTATACCACCCTGCGTTCAGATCGTGGTGTATAAATAACTATGCTATGGAGTAAAACACGGTGTAATGTGTTTTTATTCGTTATCATACCAAAACCATTATTTCCCAAGACAAATGGATGATGGAAGAGTGGTTGAGACAATGCGAGTAGGCCTGACTCTTCCCCTTGGATGTGGGGAGGGTGGAGGATAGACGAATGAATGAGAACGAGGGAGGGGGGGGGTGAAAGTGGGGGTGCGGTGGTGCCACATGTACCAACCTGCTCGTCGAGCCGGTCGCTGTTTTTTTGCTGGAGACCGTACATGGGGTCCTAGCCTTCCAGCCTGCCCCTTGGCAGTCCCAGCCACTGATGGGCTCTTCACCACTAAGCCGCCGCAGTTCACCCTTGATGGAGGCTCAGCAGAGGAGAGACCGCAGCCCTGCTGATCCGGCTGTCAGAGTGGGCGCCGACAGGTGCGCCTACTCTCTCTTTTCGGGCCCAGCCCCTAGGGCCGACCCCCTGAGCCCCTCAGGAAGGGCACCCCACCACGCTGCCCTACAGAACACTCCCCAACGACTTAGTTACGGCCTGGCCTCCTGACGAAGGCCACCGGACGTTCCAGCAGCAGCTGGCCTCCTGATAAAGGCCCCGGATGACCCACCAGTGGCCCGGCCTCCTGACGAGGCCCCACACGAACACCAGTAGTCCGGCCTTCTGACAAAGGCCCCTCTGGATGCCGCGGCAACTGACGGCCTCCTAGCACAGGCTGCCACCCCTGGGCCCTCCACTACTGCCAGGCCTCACCCTACAGCAGGTCCCGGCTACGACCATCTGTCCCAGAGTTCTCTGGCCCTGTCTTTTTTGTGTATATATTATTTCTTTGTCGAGTGTGCCACTGTCTGTATTTGACTCAGTGTATGAATTAAGGTAACATACGTGTAAGGTTTGTTGCCCTGAGTTTTTATGCCCAGTTCCCTCTAGTTGCCTTAAGATACCCAACCCAGTCTAGAAAAGAGGACCCTGCTCTGGCTTCGTGTCTAAGGAACGAGAAGTCGTGCCTTACACACGCAGCATAACACTGGTGGCAGCGGTGGTTCTTGACCCGGTGGGTGGCAACAGGGAGCAAAGGAAACTTAGGCAAAATGGCGACAAAACCACGCGTCCAGATACCTAAATTCGACCCCGAGCAATACGATCTCCACACTTACTTGGAAACAGTAAAACCACTGTTGGACATAGCCTTTAAGACAGACAGACAGAAAATACCAGTAACCCTACCACTTCTGGGCAAAGCAGTAGCCACAGTTGCACCTAAAATCATCCCAGAGTTGACATGGATGGAATTCACCAAGCTTACGACTCAAGCAGTCACCCCATCATTAGGGAAAGTCATGGCGCTAGCACAGCTCGACTCCCTCACCTACGATGGAAACCTCGACGACTCACTCATCCAGGCCAGGCAACTCGTCACCGCCACATACCCGGAGAGCAACAAGGAAACCCGGGAACAACATGTTTTCAACACCCGGGTGAGGATCCTCCCCAGTGCTGTCAGGGAGCACTTCACAATTCATGACCCAACAGGAGACCTGGATAAAGATATTCAGCTCGTACGTCGCCTCCTGGCTGCCCGTACTACCCCACAACAGATTGGTGCTGTGAGGAAATTCCCCACGCAAACAGCAGCGTCACCATGCACTCCTTGCCCACCCCCAGTCCAGCCAAGCCCTCCACCACCACCCTCCATTCCCAGGGCCCACCCCTCACGCAAGCACCCCGACACAAGAGACAACAATTGGATTTCCATTAACCCATGGGAGTTCACAGCGTGCAGCAACAAGTGTCCCCTCCACGACATCAGAGAACAACTCAAGGCTACTTGATGGAAATCCACCACTCAGGGGCACCGTAAGGTCTCGTCCCTGGACGACAAGGGTGCCAAGGGCAATGCCACTACGGACACCCACCTAGACCCCAGGGAGACGGAACCCGAGGACGACTATACACCACGGCAGCTGGATTTTTAGGACTGCCCCTGCACCTCCCCACGGTGGCAGGGGCCACCTCACGGAAATACTGCCCCCCAGTCTGTAACAAGATGAGACTGAATAGGGTGAAGATGAGGCTGCTAGTCGATACAGGAGCGGCTAGATTTTGCCTGTATAGTCATTTTTACTTCTGTCACCATTAGTCCTTCAGCCCGCTTTTCCCCACCTCAGCTCCCCTTGTGGATGCAGGGGATGGTCCCCTGCCCATACATGGGGAGACTCGTGCCCTATGTGCAGACACTCACCAAAGCGTCTCTGCTCTACACTAATTCATTATTTTTTACTCCTCCTGCCGTGCGTATGACAGATACCTGGGGCTGGACCTTCTTCACAAGCTCCGGACAAGCATCGACTGCTACGGGCGTCGACTCCAGTTCAACAAACCTCCGGACTCCAGCCCCCAGCCCATCTGCACATGCACGCCCCCCCTTCCCCAGCCCCCATCCCCACCCCTTATTCCCCCCCTCCCTCCTCGCCCCCACCTTCCCTGCTACCATCGCGTCCGCCCTTACCATTCCCCCCCATCATGAGGCTTGGTTACAATTAAACAGGCCATCAGGAACCCCCATTCTCTTCCCCACCTTACCCCCCAGAGCCCTCTC
>JAGKTI010000836.1:33116-72574 GCA_018397915.1 Birgus latro
ATTTGTCTAACTCTGGGCCCCACACTTCTACTGTTACTTTCATTCTTGCTTATAAATCTTTGATCCAGCTGATTCATGTTCCCTTATAAACTCCTTTCATTACTCATTCACTTATAATATCCTTTTATCTTGCATACAGTGATGCATACCCTCTCATTCTTCTCCACTCCAGCATGTATACCTCATTCACACTCCCATTCACTTATACTTACCTTGCTAATTGGTTTAGGTATATATCCATTTTTTGCATCCTTTGTTACTTGCACAATCTCCCTGTCATTCACCACATAATATTCACTCATTACATTCTGTGTTGGCATTCTTAGAATGCCCTGTATCCTGTCCTCGGTTGTCACCTGCAGGTTTGTCCGGGTCCAAGTTTTTGTGTACCAAATGCTACCAAGAAGATTATGGTAATGAGTATCATATACTGTGTTGTGCATGTACAAGGAAAAGATTAGGGGTCACCTCAATAGTACATTTAGCTAAATTAAAAGAATTTCCAGAAATGTAAGCTTCAGTGGATACTGTAGATACTGTAGATATGAAGCTCACTATAGATTTCATGTTCCAAGGGAACCATGTTAATAATGTCATGTTACATGATGAATGAATACTGATGTGTGCCCAGCCAGTATCACTGATGACTGTAGAAGTGAAAACAAAGTGACAGTTTTGTTGGTCAGCATTTTAATAAAAGCAGTGACTGGAAGTGGCTTTGTGTTGAGAAAACTTTTTCACTTGTATAAGTGAGTTTTCACCTTTACTGATTGTCAGGCACCAAGAAGGGACTGGTTTCTTTGCTGAACGATTGGATTCTTGTTTATCACAGAATGTCAGGAATACACCACAGTACTAATAATAATGCTTTATTCCAGACACAGTACAGAAGTGGTACAATACAGTACTTGATTATTAGTACCAGTATTACATTTACAAGAATACTTAAGCAGTACAAACCTAAGCTGTGCAGTACACTCACGACCCAGTATGTGGTGGGTTTATGTCATGTGAAAACCTATGGTAGATGGGGGTGCCCATCATCCACTCACTCAGTGCAGGGATGCCTTGTGGTCTCTACAATGAGTGACCAGCCAAATGGTTTCCTGTACCCAGGAAACCATTTACTGCACTGGGTGGTAACCATATAACTGTTTTTTTTGGCCGGGTTAAGTGTCTCCCAGATTCCCCTATCTAAAATCACTTCATGGCAAATGTTTCGGAGGGCCTCGGAGGGCCCAATATCTGCCCAGGGCCCCAACCAAATGGGCAGATTCACATGACCATGTGGAATGTGAGAGGCGTGAATGAGAGCAAGAGGGTGGATGTGGTGAATGTGTTCAAGAGTGCGAGATATGCCGTGATGGCATTGTGTGAAACAAAGATGAAAGGGTGTGAAGTGGAGGAGTGGCAGGGTGTGCAATGTGTAAGATTGGGCATGAATGGGCGAGGAAAATGCAAGGAATGAGTTGTTTTGTTGATGAATGAGGTGTGGCAGAGTGGAATGAGAGATTGAAATGTGTCAGCTCGAGATGCATGTATGTCAGGTTCAAGTTTGAG
Source organism: Birgus latro (assembly GCA_018397915.1). NCBI lineage: Eukaryota > Metazoa > Arthropoda > Malacostraca > Decapoda > Coenobitidae > Birgus > Birgus latro. The sequence goes on from JAGKTI010000836.1 coordinate 34,677, forward strand.
AACGTGAAAGTGCTGTGATCGTAGCGTATGCACCATGTGATGACAGGAGTGAGAGAGAGAGAAAGAAAAACAGGTTTTGGGATGAGCTGGATGAAGCTGCGGGAGAAATGTCCAGGAGCTATAAAGTGATCGTAATGGGTGATATGACTGGAAGAGTAGGCACAGGTCCTGAGGATAACATAATGGGTTATAACTGAGTACCAGGAGAAAATGATAATGGGAAGTGACTGAAGGATATGTGTCAGGAAAGGAGGTTGTGCATTGGGAACTCATATTTCAGACACATAGATGCACATAAATATACATGGTATGGAGGGAACAGGGGTCATGTTGAAAGGAGCCTGATTGATTACATGCTCGTAGAGAGGTCGATGTTGGGCCGTGAGAGGACGATGTGGAGGTCTGTCAGATCATATGATTGTGGTACACAAGATCAAGCTGAGGGAAGTGAGGTGGACCAGGAGAGAAAGGAGCAGTCAGGGAGAAAGACTGAATGTCAAGAAGCGTAGGATCAAGGAAATGGCAGATGAATCAATGAATCTGAATTAAATGGATCTGGACAGCCTGTGAAATGCATATAGGGATTGCTTAGTTAGGAATGCAAGGAATGAGGAATGGTGTGGCAAGAGTAACACAGAAGAAAGGTAAGGAACAGTGGGATGAAGAGGTTAAGAGAGCAGTGGAGGAAAAGAGGAAGTGGCCAGATGGTTACAGGACAGGGGTTCAGCTGATATAAGAACTGAATATGTTGAGAGCAAGAAGCAAGTAAAGAGACTAGTGAAGAGGAAAAAGAAGGAGGTAATTGATGATCTAGGAGGGAAAATGAATCCAAACTAGCTACTATCAAAATAGGTTATTCTGGAAAGAGGTGTGGAAATGTAGAATTGACGGCAGAAAGAAATGTAAAGGTGTCAAGGATGTAGGTGGTAGATTATTAACCCATGGGGATGAAGTAAGGACCAGATGGAAAGAATATTTTGAAAGCCTGATGAATGGGAATAGAGAGAGCAGAGCCACTGTAAAAATGATTGGTTTTGAGGGTGTGCAGAGATGGAATGCAGTGCCAGGAAAGGTGACACTCGCACAGGAGAAGTACGCTGTGAAGCAGCTGAAAAATGGGAAAGCAGCTGAGGCTGATGAGGTGTATGCAGATATGATTATATGTAGTGGAGAAAGCAGAATGGAGTGCTTGTTGGAGATATGTATGAAGGCATGGATGAGTGAAACTGTGCCAGCAGAATGGAAAAAGGCTGTGACTGTAACTCTGTACAAAAATAAGGGTGAGTGAAGTAAGTGCAAGAATTATCGTGGAATAAGTTTATTGCGTGTTGTAGGGAATGTATATGGAAGAATTATTATAAAGTAAGGAAGATATCAGAAGTCCTAGTGAGTGATGAACAGCATGGCTTTTGAAGTGGCAGAGGATTTGTGGATCAAATATTTGTAGTGAGACAGATAGTGGAGAAGGCTTGTGAGAAGGACTATGAGGTGTTTATGGCATTCATGGATCTGGAAAAAGCATACGACAAAGTAGACAGAGAAGGATTGTGGAAGGCTTTGCACACTTACGGTGTAGATGGTAAGCTGCTAGGTACCATCAGGAGTTTTTATGATGGTAGTGAAGCATGTGAAAGGGTAAACGGGCATCTTAGTGAATGGTTCACGATTGGTGTGGGTGTGTGACTAGGTTGGGTGATGTCCCCATGGTTGTTCAATATATATATATATATGGATGGGGTGATGAGAGATGTAAAAATGCGAGTCATGGAGAGGGGGATGGTGTTGGTAATGAATGGTGATGGATGGAATATCTCAAATTTGTTGTATACAGATGATGCAGTACTACTTGCAAATACTGGACAAGAAACTGGTAGACTAGTGCAGAGTTTTGCTGATGTCTGTGAGCATTATGCCTCAAGAGTAAATGCAGAAAAGAGTAAAGTGATGGTTATTGAGAAAAGGTGACTCTCAGTGTGATATAGTGAATGGAGAGAGACTGGAATTGGTGTGAGAGTTCAAATACCTGGGTACAGTGACAGAAGAGAAAGGAAAATGTGCAAAAGAAGTGGAAAGTAGAGAGATACAAGGAAGGAAAGTAGCTGGTGCAATGAAGGCCTTGATAAGAAACAGAGGCTTGAGTGTCGCAGCTGCACGAGGCTTACATGAAGGAGTGTTAGTGTCAACTTTAACATATGGATGTGAGACTATGGTGTGGCATGAAAATGAAATGTCAAGAGTTAGAGCAGTGGAGATGGGGACTGCTGAGGAATGCACGTGGAGTACAGAGAGTGGATAGGATGCGAAATAATGTGATTCATGAAAGCTGCAGAGTGAGGAAGTCAGTGGACACCAGAATTAAAGAGAGTGTACTGAGATGGTATGGTCATGTGGAGAGAATGGATAACAAGAGAGTGGTTAAAAAAGTATATCTGAGCGAATCTGAAGGAGGAAGGAAGCGCGGTAGGCCAAGGAGAAGGTGGAGGGATATGGTGGATGAGTGTGTGAGGAAGAGAGGTTTGGAAGTTGGTGAGGCTAGAGGACTGACAAGAGATAGAGCTGGCTGGATGAAAATTGTGAGGCGAAGTGCATGATCAGGGATTTGGCACCCCTTTTTAACACAACAGCATGCAGACTGACTCTGTCAGATATGTTTTTGTGAAGCTGCAGAAAGTGGTGATTGTTTTTGGCGTATCAGACAGAGCCAGATTCCAGGGGCTTGAATGGTGTGTGAATGGAAGCGTGGCCCATTGGATTGGGCAAGTTTGGGCTGTCTGGACATTGCTACCCCTCACCCTGCCCTAGGGTGGGAAAGGAGGTCAGGATGATGATGATGATAAAAATCTATCAAACTTTTCACAGATCAATGTGAATATAATATGGGTTCAATGGGGTTATGTTAGGGGTCAAGGGCTCAGTAACTTAAAATCTCAAACCTTGCCCTTTTAGGCTTTTTCTCAGTGCCCTCAGTAACACCATCCTTTCTAGCCATGATTTCCAAGTCACAAGTTTTAGTACTGTATTTCACACATAGAAAAGTTATCACTCCAGTTACAGTAATATCACACACTGCTCTATCTGTTGCACACCTGCACTGTTGGCTGGCAACAGTGATGGAGTTTAATGGACTTGCACACACAGGACAGAACTAAAGGAAGATGGTCACAGCCCATGTAAACACTGGGTGGCTATCTTGGCTCAAACATCTGACTGTCAGCTTGTGTGGTCACCACCATGCACGCACAGGATTGTCATACATGGCTACGACAGTTATCATATGAGCAAATTCCTTGATCGTTAACCCAAAACTGGGCATACTTTTTGTTTTTTTATCATTCTGTCGATTGATTACATACCAAACCATCACATACCGAGTCATGACTGTATTATACAGTAATCCCTCCAAGATCCAACGTAATAGAGCCCATGCAACATCCGGAACTTGATCTTGTCCGGGACTTGGGAAAAATGCTCCTGGACAGGTACTTATAGACCCCAACCCAACCTAACTTTCAAAGTGACCTAAATAACTCCCTACTGGACATGCACAGCACCTATTTAAGACCCTATTCACACAAATAAGGGACAGAAACCATAAAATAAAAGAAAAGGAACCAGAGAATTAGAAATTAGGAGTAAGGAAAATATTTAGCAGAGTACAGGGTACGTATGACACGTCCGTGGCCATCACAAAGATTAACCCACCTCCTCTAAGCTCTGACAGTGGTGAAAGTGAACTTGAAGCACGTATAGTAATCCAGAGTTGTGCTGCATTTAATCCTTTGCACTGTGAATTATAATTGTTTAACACTGCACATTCTGTTCTTACTTGTGCCATGCCAGTAGTGTTGCACTCTGCGCTTAATCCTTTGCACTCTGAATTCTAATTTCTTAACACTGCACAACACTGTAAATTCCCATGTGGTCTAGTGGTGATGTATTGCAGTTTATTCACTAACAGAGCGAGCACGTGGGTAGCCATGGCGACGAGTGTGCAGTCACGACAGTAAGTAGGCGAAAATGGGGAGAATGCAAGGGCGCTCTAGAGGATGTCGCCAGAACTACACACCAAAACACAGCTGTTCATCACCGTGCGGCAAATTTAGAGTAGGGATGAACACATATTCTTCCCCCCCCCCCAAGCCAAAAATGTCCGGGACTTGGGGTGTCCGGGACTGGGTGTCCAGGTGTTAAAGGGATTACTACTTCCTGTCACAGTAAAATTTTAAAACTGAATAAAAAATTACTGTTCATGTAGACTGTATACTCGACTCGCGGTTATTTTAGTCTTACTACCTACCATGACTTAGAAATTCTGCAAGTTATAAATAACATAACCTATAGGGGAAATTACTTATGAGTCCAATCTCTCGGCAAAGTTGCCCTCTACCACCATACTTACACCCGACTAGTCACCAGCGAACACTAAAACCCTTTCAAAACAGTATGTAATGCATGTATTTAATGGAAATGAATAATACTGTAAGGTTCTGACCAGACTCCAATTGACAACAATGCTTAACCCATCTGCACCCAGTGTGCTCAATACAGGACGGAACTGGGCATTTTCAAAAGTTAATAAAGAAGGGATCCCGGGGTGGGAACCTATGAGCTTTGCTGCTATAAGTCGATAGGTGAAGGGCACTACATTCAGTACCCTTCCAGCACAGTCCCTCACGCAGGAACCCTGGGAGCTGATGGGTTAAGAGGACAGGGGAGGGGGAGGGGTTCCAAGGTTGAGGCACACTACAGCTTCTCGGCAAGAGGCAAATGTGGTAGTAGCAGGGACAACAGAGTGGACTATTTTTTTTAAAGAAGGAACCAAAGGCCAGGAGCACACAAACCATTCCTTCCAAGAAAAAACAAAAACAATACAAGAGCGCCAAATTCAAGATCCGTTCATTTCGAGATGCCTGGACACTGCATTTGAAAGACTGGAGATCATAGGAAGTAGGAAATACAGACGGAAGGAGTCAGTTCCAGAGTTGACCTGTTGCATAAATGAAGGACTGGGAGTATAGGAAGTAGGAAATACAGACAAAGGGAGACAGTTCCAGAGTTGACCTGTTGCATAAACGAAGGACTGGGAGTAACGGTTAACTCTTGCATTAGAGAGCTGGATAGAAAAGGGATGAGTGTTTGCTGCTAGAAGAGTGCTATGCACCCGTCATAGAGGTGGAGGGATGCAAGCAGACAGTTTGGAAGAGCAGTGACCACTTAAATAGCGATAGAAAAGAAATAAAGATGCAACAGTGCAGCAAAGAGACAGAGGTTGAAGGGACTAGTAAGAGGAGGAGAGTTAATGAGACAAAAAGCCTTTGACTCCACCCTATTGAGAAGAGCTGTATGTGGGAAGCCTCCCCACACATGAGTTGTACTCTACACAGGGGTGAATAAAACCCATGTATAAAGTCAACAACTGTGCAGGGGTAAAGAAGGTACAGGGTCTGCTTAGCACACCCAATCTCTTTGAAGCAGATTTTACAAGAGATGCAATATGATCTTTCCAAGATAAGTCCCAGGTGAATGAAACCCCAAGCATGTTCAAGGATGATGCAGGATTGAGCTGGATATTATTAAATATTAGTGGGTACTCCTGTGGAAGATTGTGTCGGGTTGATAGGTGTAAAAACTGAATTGTTGATGCATTAAAACAACAAGATTATTTTTACCCTAGTCAGAAATACGAGCCAAGTCAGACATTAGGTGTGCCATAGCCTCATCCCTTGTTTGCTGAAGTAACTGCTGAGATGGACGTTGAGAACTGAATGGAAAGGTGAAGGGTGGAATCATCAGCATACAAGTGGATAGGGTTGGATGTACAGCTTAGAAGGCCATTGATGAATAAAAGCATGAGAGTTGGTGATAGGACAGAGGCCTGAGGAACACCACTGTTTATAGATCTAGGAGAAGAATTATTGGCCATCTACAACAGCGGCTATAGAACAACCAGAAAGGAAGCTATAGATGAAGGCACAGATAGAAGGATAGAAACTAAGAGGGCAGCTTGGAAATAAAATATTTATGCCAGAATCGATCAAAAGCCTTTGAGATGTAAAGTGCAATGGCAAAGCTTTCGCCAAAGTCCCGAAAGGAGGATGACCAGATGTTTAAAAGGTAGGTGAGAAGATTGCCTGTGGAGCATCCCTGACGGAACCCATGCTGACGATCAGAAAGAAGGTTGTGATAGGAAAGATGCTTTAAAATTTTTCTGTTAAGAATTGACTTGAAAATTTTGAGACAGGATGTTAAAGCAATTTGATGATAGTTAGAGGGTTGAGAATGGTCACCCTTCTTTGGGACTGGCTGAATGACAGCAAACTTCCAGCAAGAATGAAAGGTACAAGTTGAAAGACAAAGGCAAAAGAGTTGACTTAGGCAGGGTGTTAGCACAGAAGCACAGTTCTTGAGGACAACAGGAGGGACTTCATCAGGCCCATATGTCTTGTTAATATTGAGGCTAGTGATGGCAGAAAATACATCAGCTGAAGAAATTTTAATGTCAGCCATGAGGAAGTCAGAGGGGGGAAGTGAAGGTGGAATTGGAGGAGAAAGTCTGAGCGAAGAGATCTGCTTTATCAGTAGAATAGCTACAGAGCCATCAGGGTAGAGGAGAGGAGGGAAGGATGATGAGGTACAGTTGTTACAAAGGTTTTTGGCAAGGTGCCAGAAGGAGCGGGAAGAATTCAAGTTGGAATGTTGTGAGCATTTAGTACAGATGAAATTATTTGTAGCAGAGAGAAGAACAGACTTAGCACAATTCTGGGCAGAAACATGAACAAGATGTGATTCAGGGATGGGTTGGCTCTGGTACCTTTTATAGGCCCTCTCCTTGTTGTGGACAGCATTAGAACAAGCGTGATTAAACCAAGGCTTTCTTGCCTTAGTCAAAGGGTATGAGAAGGGAATGTATGCTTCCATGTCTGAAAGAATAACTTACATAATGCATGAGGCATACTCATATGGCTCTTGAGCTTGGAAGCAATAATCATTCCAGGGAAAATCAAAGCAGTACTGCCTGAGGGCCTCCTAACCCACAACTCCAAAGTGCCACAGTCGACATTTCTTTCGAGAGTCCACAGGGCGCATCAGAGCGATAGGAAAGGTCAAGGTAATAAGGTTATGATCGAAGAAGCCCAACGGAGAGGAAAGATTAACAGCGTAAGCAGAAGGATTAGTTGTAAGGAAGAGGTCAAGTATGTTGGAGCTCTCTCCAAGGGGGTCAGGGATACAGGTAGGGTGCTGTACAAGCTGCTCTAGGTCATTAAGGATAGAAAAGGTGTAAGCTTGTTCACCAGGTGGATCAGTGAAAGGAGAGGAGAGCCAAGGTGGTGGTGAACATTGAAATCTCCTAGAATGGAGATTTCAGAGAAAGGAGAAATGGATAGAATGAGTTTCATCGTAGAAGTAAGATAGTCAAAGAATTTTTCATAGTCAGGAGAATTAGGAGATAAGTAAACAGTGCAGATACAGTATATTCAGTCAGAGAATGACAGGAAAGCCGAAGCCAGAGAGTAGAGAATTCAGAAGAATCAAGTTCAGGAACACGAGAGCAAGGTAAGTCTTTGCGTACATATACACAACAGCCACCTTTGGCTTTGAAATGAGTATAGAGAAAGTAGGAGGAAACAGAAAAGGGTTTGCTGTTAGTTACCTCAGACAGCTGAGTCTCTGTCAGGAAGAGAAGGTGAGGTTTAGAGGAGGAGAGCTGGTGTTTGACAGAGAGAGAGTCAGAGGAAAGGCCGCGAATGTTGCAGAAATGAAGAAGTAAGTCAGACAGTGGATCCAGGCATCTAGCTGAGTCATCACTGGGATTGGGGCGGATGGGGGCATTTATGGTCCCCCTCCCCTGGGGACTCCAAGGCCTGGTTATTGTGTGCCATTTTCTTTTAAATTTTGGAATGGAAATGTAGTGTGTACTGTGCATGTAGATTGGTGTAAACAGTTAGATAAAATTGCATTGGAGAGCATGCTGGCCTACTCTCTGTGTTACCGAAACACTGAAAAAGTTCACCTGCTAGATGTGGGTGGGAAGCCCTGTAATTGGCTTGCATGCTTGAATATGATTGGCTTCCAGCTGCAGCTAGCGTAAACAATGCCACGATCTGGAAAACTCTAGGAAATGAGTCATTTTGGACAGTGACCGCTGCTATCAAACTGATCAAAATAGTTACTTCGACGTATGAAGCGATCATGGTTTGGCTGGAAAACTACCATGAATTAGAGAGCCGTGACTAACAAACCTGCGATAAGTACAAGTTGACTGTACGGTATACCCACACCCCGTTATCTGGAGCATCAATAACTGGCTTGTAGCAACATTCCTACAATCCGAATAATTCGAATGTTCATCGTCTCACTAGTCCGACATCCCGCCTCTCCAGTCCGACACCCTGTCTCCCCTAGGTTTGAAACAAGGCTCTCCTAGTCCTCTCATCCTCACTCCATCCCCTCTCTTCTCCTCCCCTCCCGTCCCTCCTTTCCCCTCCCATCCCTCTTCCATCCTCCACCACACTCAGTACTGCTAGCATGTCTCCATCCCTTTCCCCCTGCCCTCCCCCACCCTAGGTTGTCTCCCTCTCCATCCCCCCTTTAAGTGTTTAGACTGGACGATCTCTTTGTCCAGGCGATTCCACAGGTCTGTGCATCTATAGGGAAAACTAAATTCTTTATATCCTTCTAGCAACTTGGCTTTTTCAGTTTCATTCCGTGTCCTCTTGTTGCTCTCCCATCCTATATAAACAAAGCTTTTCTATCAATTTTATCTACTCCTATCATGGCCCTGAACACTGCAATCAATTGCCTCTCTCTCTCCTTTCTTCTAAGGAAGGCAGATCCAGCTTTTCCAGCCTCTCTCTGTACGAAAAATCTGCCAGGCTGGGGGCCATCTTGGTTGCTGTTTTTTGTATTCTCTTGATTTTGTTTATATCTTTCTTTTTGTGTGGGGACCACACTACTGCCGCATATTCCAGCCTGGAGCGGATCATGGCCACTATCAATTTTTTCATCATCTCCTCATCCATGTTATGAAATGCCACTCTTATGTTAGTCAAGAGATTGTACATCTCTCTAACTATCTTATTGAAGTGTTTTTCCGGTGACAAATTATCCTGGACCAGCACTCCCAAATCTTTCTCTTCTCTCACTTTTGTGATTGGTTCATTACCCATCATATAATTCAGTGATGGCCTCTTGGTACTTTTACCCATTTCCAGTACTTTACATTTTTTGCATTGAATTTCATTTCCTACATCTGACCCCAATCATGAATCCTATCCAGGTCTTCCTGCAGCATTTTACAGTCTTCCTCAACTTCGATTCTCCTCAAGATCTTTACATCTTCAGCAAACAGACTTGCATAACTGTTCATTCCATCTACCATATCATTTACCTAAATCAGGAACATACTGGCATTAACACCAAACCCTGTGGGACTCCACTTGTTACTTCCCTCCATCCAGACATCTTGTCCTTTACTACTGTCCTCATTTGTCTGTCTCTCAAGAAGTCTCTCATCCACTCCAGGAGGTTTCCCTCCAATCCTCCTACATGCTCCAATTTCCACATTAGTCGCTTGTGGGGTACCATGTCAAAGGCTTTCTCCAAATCTAAATACACACAGTCCATCTAACTGTCTCTCTCTCCTGTAGCACATCAATCGCTCTTGAGTAAAAGCTCAAGTTGGAAACACATTACCTCCCACTTCTGAATCCAAACTGACTTTCAGCCAAAATATTCATCTCCTCCAGATATTTTATCCGTCTGTCTTTCGGGATTCTCTCGTACAATTTTGCAACTATGCTGGACAGGGACACTGGCCCATAGTTCAGGGGTTCTTCCTTGTTTCCTCCCTTATAAATTGGTACCACACTGGCCCTCTTCCATTCCCAAGGCACTTTCCCTTGTTCCAGAGAACACAGTTAAACCGTGTATCTTATCCGCCAGTTGTTCTCTGCATTCTTTCAGTACCCAAATAGAGGTTCCATCTGATCCTGGGGCTTTCCTTACATCTTGAGTTTCTAGTATACACTTCCCGCACTTCCCCTTTTATATCTTTTATCACTACATTTCTAGTCACTCCCTCCCCCTCCACAAAATCCCTTTCTTTAGTGAAAACCGATTGGAAACATTTGTTCATTATTTCAGCTACCATTGCCACATCTTTATAGAGCTCTCCTTCTACTTTCAGTTTGGTGATTCCTTACTTTTGTTTCAATTTGCCATTGACAAATCTATAAAACAATATGGGTTCTTCCTTGCATTTGTCAGTTACACCTTTTTCAAAGTTTCTTTCTTCCTCTCTTCATATTCTTGTATATTCATTTCTAGTTCTATATTCTTCCTTTGTTCTATTATTATCTCTCTCTCTCTCTCCAGTTGTTCCATGCTGTGTCCCTCTCTTTTTTTTTGCTATCATACACCTTCTGTTAAACCAATCCTTCTTCCTGTTTTCTTTCTCACTTACTCTTGGAACATATTTTTCCACTCCCGAATAATAGAGGTCTAGAAAGATATCCCACTTCCTCTGCAGATCTCTTGTTTCTCTGAATTTTCTCCTGTCCGCATTTTCAAAAAACCTCGTCAGTCCTGTAAAGTTTGCTTTCTCAAAGTTGTATCTTCCCTGCCTATAAAGCTCATCTCTTGGCACCACATTCCCTTTTATCATCTGAAACTCAATGACCACATGATCACTTTTTCCTATAGGACACAGATACTGTATTTCAAAAATTAAATTACATCAGGTTCTTTGGTTAGCAGTAAATCTAGTCTTGCTGGTGTATCATCACCTCTGAATCTTGCCTCTTCTTTGACCCATTGGGTCATTACAGTATTCATTGCTATATTTAACAATATAATGCCCCATGAATCTTCACTGCCTCCTGAGTCCCATTCCTCCCAGGTAACCTGTTTACAATTAAAATCACCCATCAGAATTATGCTGTTGCTTTTCTCAATCACTTTCTGTAGATATCTAACCAAGTCTGACAACATCTCCTGATATTCATCATCATTCCATGTCCTTGTCTTAGGGGGAACATATACCACTGTGATGTCTCTCTTGCCATTCTCTCCAGTTTCTAATTTCATATTTATCACTTCAGCCCTACCCTCTCCCAGTTCCACATTATCCACACTGATGTTGTTCTTCCCTGCTTTCATCACTCCTCCTCCCATTTTTTCTTTTCTGTTTCTTCTTCACAGTTTGTATTTACCATCTCCCATATGGATATCAATATCCTCTCTTAACTTGGTCTCTACAAAGTACATAATATCTGGTTCATGTACCCTCAAGAAATCGTTGATTTCTAACCTTGCCAATATTAAACCATCAACACTAGTATATGCCACTTTCCAACTTTTTTCATTGTTCTTTATTCCCTCTTCTCTCTCTCTCTCTGTCAGTACAACTTCCTTAATTTCTGACCCATAACTCTCCAATAGAACACTGTCTTCTCTTCCTCCGTTCTTTGTTCGTTTTTTGCCTTTGCTTCCTTTACTAGCTCCTTTATTGTTGCTCTTTCATCCTCATTTACATCTCTCCTTATCCAAACATTCTTGAACTCCTCCAAACATTCTTGAACTCCTCCTTGTCTGATAATTTCCATGTTCTGTTGATGATTTCATTTACCATTACCTGAGACTTAAATTTACTTTAAGTGGCCTCGCCCCTCCTTCCTCATACTTTTCTGGCCCAAACACTTATTCAGTCTCTTCTTGAGCTTCATTGTTATTCTTCATAGCTACTGATACTATCTCTTTAGCCTTACTTAGTTCTTCTCTTTCCCTTTCTGATCTTACTGTTATACGTTTTTCTTTCACTCCTGAAATTATCACACATTTTTTCTTGTCTGCTACATCCTTGACTAAAGATTCTCTATTTCTTAGTACCCTAACCACTTCCTTTTCCACCTTTTCCTTACTTTTTTTTGTTCTTTAATCTCTTTCAAATTGAAATTTTCTTCCTCCTGAATTTTCTTCCACCCCTTGTGTTGCTCCTTGATTTCCTTAATGTGTTCATCTTGCATCCTTGATTTTGATTCATGCTCATCTAGTTTACTTTTCATCCTGCCCCTTTCTTCTTCCAACCTTTTGTTTTCCCTCTTGAGCTGTTTTATTTCACTTGTGGCAAATTCGTTACTCAATCTTACTACTGTAACTTGCCTTTCTTGCTCAGCACTGCATGTGCAGACATTTTCCAACTTGGTCTGAATTTTCTTAATCTCTTTCTCCTGTTCTAAGGTCCATTCCTGCAACTCTCTTATTATTGTCTATACATTTTTTAACTCCTGGACAATCCTCTCTGCCACTTTCTCCACTCCTGCTACTCTTGTTTGGTTCAGTTTAGTACTTCCTTTACCCTACCTTATCCTCGTCGAAGAAGCCCACAAATTCACCGCCACCACATATAAACAATGAACCATCCCCTTCTGCCATGATGCATCCTATGAAAACTTTCTACTTCCACTGTGTTTTGTACTCTTGTTTGACCGAAATCTGCATTTTTTTCAAAATATTAGATGGGACCACCACTCACATGTTCATTCACATAATCACAATAAGCTGGTCTCGTTTTTGTCGCTGATTCGCCAATTATTTCCCCACGATCCACAAAGATCTCCGTCTCTGTCGGTGACCTGTGTGTGTGTGTGTGTGTGTGTGCATGTGTGTGTGTGTGCATGTGTGTGTGTGTGTGTGTGTGTGTCAGTGGTGCAGGCAGGATTTGTCCATGGGTGGGGACAACTGCCCTTCTCACTAGTCACCCCATGCTAAAAATTATTCTGTGTTCGTCTTTCGTTCTAGTATACGCATAACATGCATTGCCTGTATATCTAATTTGATTCAGCTGAATACTATCTCTACATCATATATCTATTGCTGAAAATCTATAACACAAAGGAAAGTTTCGTGAATGGAATAAAGAAAAAATATAGATGATAATGTGGGACATTATAGGAATTAATATCGTGTGCATTTTATACGTTCACCAATTTACAGAAGTAAACAGAAACTGTAATGACGACTGTAACACAGGTTGAAAATATAAAACTAAGCACATACGCTATAATATTGCACAACAGACACATTATGGTAGAAATTCATTTGCACCAGTGCAGTACGTGGTCACTGTTGGCTAGCACTGGCTGAAGATTCACTGCCGAAAAAGTGCATTTGGCTGCATCATCAAAATTACATGTCACCTCAAATCACAATGGCAACACACATTTCTGCGAGCCTGTTAAGGAGATAGTTTTCAACACTCTCTGCTTCGAGGGGTCTCCCTGTGACGAGTAAAATCTTATGGCATTAGCCGGAGACCCAGAGGAAAATACCGTTTGTCTACATGGCTGAGAGAGTAAAAGGGATAGTTTTTAACCTGTAAGGCCAAAAATGACCCCAACAATAGTGTGTTTTACTCATTTCTCAGCAGATATGATTATAAAATTCAAGAAAAGGGCCAAATATATCCACTAACCATCAATGCGTCCAACAAGGTTGGTGGAAGTGGAAACTGAACTAAAGACAGAACCCGGTATAGCATGAAATCCTGACTCCTTGCGTTCATTGCACATGTGCCGTGCATACGCCATCAGCTGCCAGATATATGCCAGACGTACGACTCATTCGCTCTATCTCTGGGGAAAGAAGAACTCGTAGCTGGCTGTTTCGTCTCTCGGTGAATTCGGACAAGGGAATTTCACCCACGATAATCTTGACTAATTTATATTGCTAATATCATTTTAGAATTTTGATCTCATGTTTAGTCTCTTTTTTTCTCTGTCATAATGTATGATAGACATTATTGTACACATGGATTTGCGCCAATACCGCAATTATCAGTGCTTCTAACCCCATGTCGATAGTAAATTTTATGAAGAACAAGATATTGGATAATGTAATTAACGTAAATATAACTGATAATGCCCAGATACAAGCCTAATTCAATGTTTTAACACGGAACTGTATGAAATAATGTCTCTGATATTTCCATGTTATTTCCGCGAATGGGTGGAAACAGTGATGGCTGCCCATGATGCTAGGCACTGTTTGGAATTTCAACCTCAGAGTCAAAAGGGAGAATCGTGGGCCCCCCCCTGGCTGCACCACTGGTCTGTGTGTGTGTATTTACATAATTGTGATATACAGGAAATGAGCTACGCTCGTGGGGTCCCGTCTCTGTTTCTCAATAAGTCAAATTTAGCTTTAAACTCGTTTAAGTTTTTAGACTGGACGATCTCTTTGTCCAGTCCATTCCATAGGTCTATGCATCTATACGGAAAACTATATTTCTTGATGTCCTTCAAGCAGCGCGGCTTCTTCAGTTTCAGTCCATGTCCTCTTTTTGCTCTCTTATCCCATAAAAACAGATCTTCTCTATCAATTTTATCTACTCTCATCATGGTCCTGAACACTGCAATCATGTCACCCCTCTCTCTCCTCTCCTTTAAGGATGGCAAATCCAGCCTTTCTAGCCTCTCACTATATGACAGCTGCCAAACTGGGGACCATCTTGGTTGCTGTTCTTTGTATTCTCTCAATCTTGTTTACATCTTTCTTTTTGTGTGGGGACCATACTACTGCTGCATATTCTAACCTGGAGCGGATCATGGCCACTATCAGTTTTTTCATCATCTCTTCATTCATGTAATGAAATGCCACTCTTATGTTGGTCAAGAGTTTATATGTCTCTCTAACTATCTTGTTGATGTGTTTTTCAGGTGACAAACTATCCTGGACCAGCACTCCTAAATCTTTCTCTTCTCTCGCTTTCGTGATTGGTTCATTACCCATCATATAATTCAGTGATGGTCTCTTGGTGCTTTTACCCATTTCCAATATTTTACTTTTTTTTGCGTTGAATTTCATTTCCCACATCCGGCTCCAGTCATGTATCCTATGCAGATCCTCCTGCAGCATTTTACAGTCCCCTTCAACCTCTACCTTCCTCAAGATCTTGGCATCATCAGCAAACAGACTTGCATAACTGTTCACGCCATCTACCATATCATTTATGTAAATCAGGAACATTACTGGCACCAACACCGAGCCCTGTGGAACACCACTTGTTACTTCTCATCATCCAGACATCCTGTCCTTTATTACTGTCCTCATTTGTCTGTCTCTCAAAAAGTCTTTCATCCATTCCAGGAGGCTACCCTTCAGCCCTCCTATATGCTCTAGTTTCCACATTAGTCTCTTATGGGGTACCTTGTCAAAGGCCTTCTCCAAATCTAAATATACACAATCCACCCAACCGTCTCTCTCCTGCAGCACATCAATCGCTCTTGAGTAAAAGCTCAACAAGTTGGAAACACATGACCTTCCACTTCTAAATCCAAATTGACTTTCAGTCAAAATATTCATCTCTTCCAGATATTTTATCCACCTATCTTTCAGAACCTTCTCGCACAATTTTGCAACCATGCTGGTTAGGGACACTGGTCTATAGTTCAGGGGTTCTTCCTTGTTTCCTCCCTTGTAAATTGGTACCACATTTGCTCTCTTCCATTCCCGAGGCACTTTCCCTTCTTCCAGCGAACACACAATTAAACTGTGAATCTTATCTGCCAGTTGGTCTCTGCATTCCTTCAGTACCCAATTTGAAATTCCATCTGGTCCTGGGGCTTTCCTTACATCTTGAGTTTCCAGTAATTTGTACACTTCCTGCACTTCCACTTTTATATCTTTCATCACCACACTCCTAGTCACTCCCTCCCCCTCCACAAACTCCCCTTCATTAGTAAAAACTGATTGGAAACGTTTGTTCATTATTTCAGCTTGCATTGCCGCATCATTATAGACCTCTCCTTCTACTTTCAGTTTGGTGATTCCTTCCTTTTGTTTCAATTTGCCATTAACAAATCTATAAAACAATTTGGGTTCATCCTTACATTTGTCGATTATACCTTTTTCAAAGTTCCTTTCTTCCTCTCTACGAATTCTTGTATATTCATTTCTAGTTCTTTTATATTCTTCCTTTGTTCTGTTATTACCTCTCTTTCTCCATTTGTTCCATGCCATGTTCCTCTCCTTTTTTGCTATAATGCACCTTCTGTTAAACCACTGCTTTTTCCTGTATTCTTTCCCACTTACTCTTGGAACATATTTATCCACTCCTGAATTATAGAGGTCTAGAAAGATATCCCACTTCCTCTGAATCTCTCTTGTTTCTCTGAATTTTCTCCAATCTGCATTTTCAAAAAATTTACTCAATTCCGTAAAGTTTGCTTTCCCAAAGTTGTATCTTCCCTGCCTATGGAGCTCATCTCTTGGCACCACATTCCCTATTATCATCTGGAACTCAATGACCACGTGATCACTTTTTCCTATAGGACACAGATATTTCAAGGATTCAATTACATCAGGTTCTTTGGTTAGCAGTAAATCTAATCTTGCTGGGGTGTCATCACCTCGGAATCTTGTCTCTTCTTTGACCCACTGTGTCATTACATTATTCATCACAATGTTTAACAATATAGTGCCCCACGAGTCTTCACCGCCTCCTGAGTCCCATTCTTCCCAGTTCACCTCTTTACAATTAAAATCACCCATTAGAATTATATTGCTGCTTTTCTCAATCACTTTCTCTAGGTAACTAACCATGTCTGGTATTCATCATCAGTCCATGCTCTTGTCTTAGGTGGAACATATACTACTGCTATATCTCTCTTACAGTTCCCTCCAGTTTCTAATTTCATGTTTATCACTTCAGCCCTACCCTCTCCCATTTCCACAGAATCTATATTTAAGTTATTCTTCACTGCTATCATCACTCCTCCTCCCATTTTATCTTTTCTGTCTTTGCCATCTCCCATATGGATATCAATATTCTCCCTTAACTTGGTCTCTACAAAGCACATAACATCAGGTTCTTGTACCCTCAAGAAATCGTTGTTTTCTGACATTGCCGATATTAATCCATCAACATTAGTGTACGCCACTTTCAAACTTTTTTCGTTATTACTTATACCGTCTTTTCACCTCCTCTCCGTCGGTACCACTTCCTCAATTTCTGGTCCATAACTCTCCAATAAAACACTGTCTTCTCCTTCTCCGTTCTTTGTTCATTTTTTGCCTTAGCTTCCTTTACTAACTCCTTTATTTTAGCTCTTTCTTCCTCATTTGCATCTCTCCTTAACCAGACATTTTCGAACCCCTCTTTGTCTGCTAATTTCCATGTCCTATTCATGATTTCATTTACTACTGCCTGGGACTTAAACTTCACCTTCAATGGCCTTGCCCCTCCTTCCTCATACTTACCTAACCTAAACACTTCTTCAATCTCTTCTAGGGCTTCATTGTTACCCTCCATGACTACTGATAATATTTCTTTAACTTTACTCAATTCTTCTCTTTCTCTTTCAGATCTTATCGTGATACGCTTTTCTTTTACCCCTAAAATAATTACACATTTTTTCTTATCTGCTACATCCCTGACTAAAGCTTCTCTACTTTTCAATACCCTAACCACTTCCTACTCCACCTTTTCCTTGCTTTGTTGTTCAATAATCTCTTTCAAATTTACATTCCCTTCCTCCTGAATTTTCTTCCACCCCTTTTGTTGCTCCTTGATTTCCTTAATATGTTCATCTTGCATCCTTGATTTTGAATCATACTCATCTAATTTACTTTTCATTCTGTCTCTTTCTTCTTCCAACCTCCTGTTTTCCCTCTTGAGTTGTTCTATTTCATTTGTGGCAGATTCGTTACTCACTTTTAATTCCGTGACTTCTCTTTCTTGTTCTGCACTGCGTGTGTAAACTTTTTCCAGCTCGTTCTGTAAACCTTTGATCTCTCTTTCCTGTTGTAAGGTCCTCTCCTGCAGCTCCCTAATTACTACCCATACCTTCTTCAATTCCTGGACATTCTTCTCCGCCGTTTTTTCTACTCCTGCTACTCTTGTTTGATACAATTTTGTACTTCCATTTCTCGCATCTTCGTCGAAGAAACCCACAAATTCACTTTCGCCAGACGTAAACAAACCGCCGTCACTTTCCGCCATGATACAACCATATGGAAACTTTTCTATACTGTATCTTGCTCTCTTTATCCCAAAACCCATTTTTTTTTAACTAATGTCCGACGGGACCACCACTCACGCACTCATTTACATAATCACTATAGGCTGGTTTCCTTTCGCCGCTGATTCCACGATTATTTCCCTGCGGTCCAGGAGGACGTCTGTCCACGTCGGTGACCTGTGTGTGTGTGTGTGTGTGTGTGTGTGTGTGTGTGTGTGTGTGTGTGTGTGTGTGTGTGTGTGTGTGTGTGTGTGTGTGTGTGTGTGTGTGTGTGAGTGAGTGAGTGAGTGAGTGAGTGAGTGAGTGAGTGAGTGAGTGAGTGAGTGAGTGAGTGAGAGTGGTGGGCAAGTGAGAGTGAGAGTGGTGAGTGAGTGAGAGTGCTGAGTGTGCGAGTGAGTGATTGAGTGAGAGTGCTGTATGAGTGAGTGCATGACTAAGTGAAAGTGAGTGAGTGAGTGAGTGACTGAGGGAGACAAGTGGGGGCAGGGTGGGAGGACAGGGAAGGAGACAAGAAAGCCAAACACCTTTACTCTGCCCCCACTTGTCTCCCTGCCCCACCCCTGCTTGTCTCCTTTCCCATCCCTCTGCCCTCCTCCACCCCCTATGGGTGCACTGCCAGCTGTCTGCCTGGCTGTTTAGTTGCCCAGACGCATCTCAACACCACGCATACCACCACCCTACCCTCCTGTATGTGATGTTTAATGTACCATTTTTTAGCAACAGTATTGTTTATGAGGATAACAACATTACCTATGGTGTTTCTGTTCAGTCTCTGTTGATTGAGTGAAGTATATGAGAGTTTGGGTTTGGGTCTGGAATGCATCTCTGGCTTTTCTTCAGTATCTTATGGGGAAAATTGCTTCGATATCCGACATACTGGCTGACCAAACACTCCCACTGGTACACAACACTGCCGGACATAAAAGTACTCAAGTATGCTTCAGTCCGGAAGTGTAAGCTATGCTAGTACTTTGCAGTTATGTAATTACACTGTTGTCTGATAACTTGGGGTACTACATGAATCTTTTTACCATTGTATATCATGATACAGTACTATATACTGTATGCCGAATACAATAACAAGTTATATATCTGTACTGTACATGAAGAGCAGCAGTCATAAACACAATATTCAAAACTGAAGACCTGCACCAAAAGCTAATGGGTCACACATACATCACATCAAGTTATGGCTCAGTGAATAATGTGGTACCAATGGACAACTTAAGGCATTCAGAACCAAAACTGCCAGTTCACCAAATAATAATCAGATAAAAAATTAGTTCTACATCAGTTTATCATAAACATTGACTTAAGAGTGTTGTGCCTTAACAATCATTACAAGTTTCAACACCTGTTATAGGATACTGATATTTGATATGCTGGGAAGTTCATCTTTAGGATTCTGATTGCATCATATAACAAGACGGATCTTAATTTTTTCGGTAATCACCGTAGAGATCATTTAGAAAGTCCTCGCTCTGAACAAGTTCCTCATGCCTTAAAATAGGTGCTGGGTAATCCTTCCAATTGGTCCAGGTGTAATCCCAATACTTTGGGTTAGCAGTTGGGTCCCAAGGGCGGTTGCGGGGAGGTACTGCAGTAGAATTGTAATACCGTAGCCTGGACTTCATGATGGCCATCACATCTGGCCTCAATGAAGACAAGTCACTGTATTCACATGGGTCACTGGCAATATTGAACAAGCATGGGAATTCTGTAGAGTTGCATGCTGCTGTTGCATTTGCCGGAACTGGTGGGCAATGGATCTGTAAACATCAGAAAATACTGTATTTGGTAAAATTGAAGTCAATGAGTTATTTGAGAGGAGCATGTGGAGTCACATGGAGAGACAGACTAACAAATGAGGAAGTGAAGGAGCGTTGTGGTGTGGTTGAGGACGTGATGGGAAGCGTTAGGAGAAGCACGTTAAGGTGGTTTGGGCATGTGGAGAGGATGGAGAGTGAAAGATTGACGAGGAGAGTGTATGTGAGTGAGGTGGAGGGGGCGAGAGGGAGGGGGAGGCCGAGGATGAGATGGAGGGATGGAGTGGAGAGGTATATGAGAGAGGGGAGTGTGAGTTGGGAGCGTGGTAGTGAAATGGCAGGGGACAGAGTGACATGGAGGCGATTTGTTTGTGGCCACCCCGTTTGGGATTGAGGCGTCTGGCAATAGATAGATAGATAGATAGAAGTCAATTCATTCCCAAAATTTCTTCAGTGCTGTATCAAAGTGAATGCAGGCTCAAATTCTTTACTTAATACTCTGCAAATACAGGCATCCTTCATTTAATGAATGACACGCCAAACAGAGCAAAGTAGAGAAGTCTATCAGGCAATCCTGCCAGACCAATTTTAAATAGAAAAGATATAAAGCCAAAAATGAAGATGATGATGATGATGTTGATGATGATGATGGTTATGATAGTTAAATCAGTAGGTGAATTACTGTTAAACAATTAAAACATGGGTAATAATAGTAATGGTTGATTTCTTTTTTTTTTCTTACAAAACCCAGTTCCTCTAAAGAAGTAACTAGTGGTCAACACCTCAAAATAACAAAATTACTCTTTCTCAGTTGCTTTATTTCTTTGCTTTGTTTATAAAGGTTCCATCATGAATGCATGCATTAGCCTTGGTCATCTAATGGCAGTGCCCCACAGTGCTGTTCAGTCCCTTAACTTTGTGGTCATACTATGACCTTATCCCATGTCATTTTCAGTCTACTTCTCAAAGCTCTATTCTCAACATTCACACCTCTCACCCTCCGCACCAGTTGTTATCCTCTATCATCTCCAGATGCCCAAACCATCTCAATCTATCCCTTCTCAACACAACACTAACAAACACATTCAAGTCCCATTCTTCCCCTCAGCTCTTCATTTTCAATCCCCCCCCCAAAAAAAAAATGTAATTAAAGGGCGCAGTTCATATCCATCTGATCATTTTCATCTTTGTAAGAGGTCTGTTCAGAAAGTATCCAACTTCATTTTTTTCTCACCAACTAGTTGAAGGATAGGGACAGGTTTTTGTGTAGTGCAGTGCACAACCTTCATGCACAGGCGTGGTTAATGCCAGCCACCATGAGTGACTCAGAGGCTGTCAGTCAGCCTGTGTTCATGGTTGTGCACCTTACGGCCGTTGCGTTCCTGCGGTCGTCACAACGACCGAAAAGTCGAATGGCATTACCGCATCAAATTTTACCAAAAACTAGGTGATACCCAAGTTGAAACTATTAGGAAGATCCTGCAAGTACTGGGAAATGAAGCCATGGGGCTAACACAGATAAAGGAGTGGTACACCTACATACCAAAGTTTCTGTACCCCCCTCGGTGGAAGGAAGTGGAAGTCAGGGTTAGAGAGAGGGCAGGTGAACAGACAACCGTGAGTTGTAGTTTGGTACCGAGCTACTAGGCAAATGGTGAGAAACCTAATGAACTTGGATTCGAAACATTTCCATGCTGTTCACTTGCAAAACATCATACATTCGTAACATACACAGCATATATTATAATGTAGACTACCATGTTATCGTGGAGTCCTGTGAAACGTGGTTCAGACATGACCCATCTGTTTCAGATCCTCATCATACAAATGAAACACCAAGCCAATTTCACTGCAGTCTGCATCACAAAGACTAACACTGGACAAGGTGAGGTTTATATTATTTTTTGTTGGTATGCTGACTGATCCTACTTCATTTATAAAATAGAACCCAATACTGGTATAGTCAGTCTGGTTGAAAATTATGTCATGTGTTGCCATAAACTGTCATGATGCATTGTTGTTCTTCATCCATCCATCATCCAATCCTATGCTACCCATGAAGAGCGTAGGAGCCCGGGGCCAGGCAAGTTGGTCCTGACATTTAAAATGACAGCGACCAGCCTCACTCATCCCTGAGTGGCATTATGTGAGAAGTAAACCCCAACCACCCCCTGGATATAAACCTGCACTGGCTCAATCTGGTTGGAGCGCCATAATTACTCACTAAACCACCAGATGCCATAATTTGGTTATATGGTTACCACCCAGCATAGTAAATGGTTTCCTGGTGTACAGGAAACCATCTGGCTTGTCACCCAGTGTAGTCACCCATAGGCAGAAGGAAAAGGAAAGAATGAAAGAAAGAAAGACAGAAGAGGGAGTGTTACGTCACCCGCAGGTAGAAGGAAGAGAAAAGAATAAAGGAAAGAAAGACAAAAGAGGAAGGAAGGAAGAGAGGAAAGGGTAGACAACCAAAGCACCACGACATCGAGTGGGTGGATGGTGCGCATCTTAATGTCTAATTATTATAATCATAATGTTAATATGACATTATCAAGAGGGAAAACGAAGACGTTATGTTAATGTTATGTTAACAATATGTCTACAATAATTAGACATGACGAACAACAATGCATCATGACAGTTTATGGCAACACATTACATAATTTTCAACTGGACTGACTATACCAGTATTGGGTTCTATTTTATAAATGAAGTAGGATCAGTCAGCATACCAACAAAAAATAATATAAACCACACCTTACCCAGTGTTAGCCTCCGTGATGCAGACTGCAGTGAAATTGGCTCTATGCTTCATTTGTATGATGAGGATCCAAAACACGTGGATCGTGTCTAGACCGCATTTCACAAAAACTCCATGAAAACATAGAAGTCAATGTTATAATATATACTGTGTATGTTATGAATGCATAATGTTTTGCAGGTAAATAGCATGAAAATGTTTCGAATCCAATTCATTAGGTTTCTCACCATCCGTCTAGTAGCTCAGTACCAACCTACCACTCATGGTTGTCCATTCGTCTGCCCTCTCTCTAACCCTGACATCCACATCTTTCCACCGAGGGGGCTACAGAAACTTTGGTGCATGGGTGTGAAATCACTTTAAAATGGCCAAATGTCAGTCGAGAGCAATACATGTCCTGGGAGGCCATCAACAAGCTGGAGTGCTGAAAATGTAAAGAAAGTCTGCAATTTTGTCATTGGCAGTTGACTGTCAGAGAAACTGCTACTGAAATTGGAATCAGTTATGGATCAGCACACAGAATTTTAATGGATGATTTGAGCATGTGAAGAATTAAAGCTCTGTTCAAGTGAACAACAAGCTTTGCAGATGAATGTTGCTCAAGACATGTTGGAGTATGCATATCGGGATCCAGACTTTCTCTTTAAAAATGGCCAAATGTTGGTCGAGAGCGATCCATGTCCTGGGAGGCCATCAACAAGTAGGAGTTCTGAAAATGTGAAGAAAGTCTACGATTTTGTCAATGTAAGTTGACTGTCAGAGAAATTGCTGCTGAAATTGGAATCAATTATGGATCAGCACACAGAATTTTAATGGATGATTTAAGCATGTGAAGAATTAAAGTTCCACTCACATGAACAACAAGCTTTGCAGATGAACGTTGCTCAAGACATGTTGGAATGTGCAAATCACGATCCAGACTTTCTGAAGACTGTTATCACTGAAGATGAGACTTGGGGGTACAGGTAAGACCCAGAAACCAAAGCAGAGTTGTCCCAGTGGAAGCATGCAGGGTTGCCTCAGCTAAAAAAGGCACGATAGGTCCTCACCAAAGTAAAATGCATGTTGACAGTTTTTTTCGGCTACTAGGGTGCTGTGCATCACAAATACACACCAGAAGGCCAGACTGTCAGCAAAAAATTACCACCTTGGCATTATCCATCATCTTCGTGATATGTATCAGTGGAAGAGACCTGACCTTCGAAAGCAACAAGTTGGAAGCTGCACCAGGACAACGTCCCTGCCCATTCTTCTCAACTGGTTCAGGAATTTTTGACCAAGCACGACTTCCAACAGATTTGGCAGGCTCCCTGTTCACCAGACATGGCTCTGTGCGACTTTTGGTTATTCCCTAAGCTCAAAACTCCACTCAGTGGTTCCCAATTTGAGATGAGAGAAGAGATCATGATGAAGCACCTGCAGGATACCGAAAACTGACTTTGAAACATGTTTCAGACAATGGAATGAACAGCGGGTTACGAGTGTCAATTCAGAAGGGGCCTACTATGAGGAGGATTAATGTCCTAGCCTAAGGTCGGGGAAGGCGGTGGCTGAATCAGAAGAGAGGCAGCCTGCAGTCCTAATGGACCCAAGATTGAATCCTGGCTGGGGCAGGGAACAGTTTAAGGATTTAAATACCAGTACACCAGTCCTGTATGAGACAGCCCTAGCATGTATTCAATATGCACAGTGGGTGTTAGTACCAAAGTGGTGGCATGTGGAGGTGTTGTAGGAGGACCACTGGGCCTTGGGATAAGCTCTGAAGCCTTTTGCCCAAAGTTGGACATACATACATACACACACACATACAAACACACACACACACACACACACACACACACACACACAAACAGACCTATGTTTGACCGTATTAATAGTCTCCTCCTTTACTGCCCAAGTCTCAGTAACATATAGCATTACACTTTAAACACATATAGCATACAAGGGCCCCTGAGCATGAAGGTAGAGCTCTCCATATCAGGAGGGGCAACAACTCCCTAAACTTCTTCCAGCCACTCCTTAACCTTGCTACTAAGTGAGCTCCAGCCCCACCTCTGATGCATATCATGTCCCCCAAATAGCAAAACTCTTCCACACACTCAAGAGACTTTCCAGAAAGTTTAATCCTTTCTTACCTCTCTGCTTCATTATGCTCTCCTTTACACTCAGTCAGCTGGAGACCTTTGCTGTAATGGACTAACTTGGGGGGAAGCTAACTTCGTTAAAGTTGAAAGTTTGTTAAATCTGAGGATCCCCCCCTCAGATGGGATTTCAGGCATATGTTTGAAAATATATGAGTAAACATCCATATTTTTTTACCAAAAATGAAAACTATACCAATTTTACAATAACCTAGCCCATAATTTTGCCCTTTTGCAGCTTAGTTTCTATTTTGGTTAGGAATGGTCAAGTAATGTGCTCCATTTAATGACCGTTGTTTAATATGGCCAAAAGGCAGTTCGGTGGGTTCAGAGGTGTTAGGAAGGGTTGTGTAATTCATCCCATTTGTTTGGTATAGCTGATGAAAGCTTGGTGGGTACTGAGGCATTCATTAAATCTAAAATACATGATACTGTATTAAGGTTTGTTATAGCAAGGGTCTACTGTATTTTGCAGCATACCTTTAACACTACTACATTCTCTTTCTCTTCTCTCTCTCTCTCTCTCTTATTCAAGCAAGAGGGAACCAAAGGCCAGGAGCCCACTAATTGTTCCCTCCAAGAAAAAAAAAAAAAAAGATAACAGGGAGCCAGATTCAAGATCCATTCATTTCTAGATGCGTGGATACACTGCGTTTGAAAGACTGAAGATCATAGGCAATAGGAAATAATGACAGTGGGAGACAGTTCCAGAGTTGACCTGTTGCATATCTGACGAACTGGGAGTAATGGTTAACTCTTGCATTAGAGAGATGGAGAGATTTTTTTTTTTTCTTTTTTTAATGTGTCTGACTCTGGGCATAGGCTTCACAGCCTGCTATCAAGGCCCAGCAGTCCTCCTACATACCATACACCTCTACATGTCACCACTTCGGCACTAACACCCACCGTCCATATTGAATACATGCTAGGGCTGTCTCACACACGACTGGTGTATTGGTATTAGCGGGGGTATTTTTACGACATGTCGGCGAGTCTTCTGGTAGACCAGTAAAGCCTCATTTAATGACATTCAGATCCTTAAACTGCTCCCTGCCCCACCGTGGATTTGAACCTGGGTCTGTCGGGACTGCAGCCCACCTCTCTACCGATCGAGCCACCACCTCCCCCTTGTTGCTAGATGAGTGCTAAGTGCCTGCCATAGTGGTGGAGGGATGCAAGCAGATAGTTCAGAAGAGCAATGACCATTGAAGTAGCGATAGAAAAGAGATAAAGATGCAAAGGTGCGGCAAAGAGACAGAGGTTGAAGGGAGCCAGTCAGAGGAGAAGAGTTAATGAGACAAAAAGCCTTTGACTCCACCTTGTTGAGAAGACCTGTATGTGGGAAGTCTCCTCACATGTGAGACTTGTACTCTACACAGTGGTGAATAAAACCCATTTACAGTAAAACATCGATAAGTCAACCCTGCAGAAGGTTTAATTTCCAGTAATTCAAACTCTGACCGAGGTGTGACTTGGTGTTTATTCAAAAGATTACATTTTAGTTTCTTATATTCCAAGTGCTACATTTTAGTTCATTATATTCTAAGTGTTACGTTTTCGTTTTTGAATGCTCCAACATGCTTGCATGCGTCGGCCTTGGTCACCTAATGGCGGCTCTCCACGCTGCTTGATCCCTGGCAGCCTCCCAGTTCAGTCCCTTAACCCTTAAGTCACACTTAATGACCTCGTCCCATGTCTTTCTCGGTCTACCCCTCCCAACCCCTCTCCCAATATTAACACCTCTCACCCTCTGCACCCAATTATCATCCCCCATCCTCTCCACATGTCCAAACCACCTCAGCCTACATCTCCTCATCACAACACCAATACACTCCAGTCCCATCCTACCTCTCAACTCTTCCATCGTAAACCCAGCCCCCCCAGGCCTTGCACGCAGGGACGCACTGCACATCCACCTAATCACTGTCATTTCTGTACGTTTAAACCTGCGAATATCCTCTTCCTTTACTGCCCAGGTCTCACTACCAAACAGCATCACACTCCTAACACATGCTGCATACAAAGACCCCTTAGCACGTAACGAGAGTCCTCTCAATGTCAGGAGAGGCAACAGCTCCCTGAACTTCTTCCAACCACTTCTCACCCTAGCAACCGAGCTAACTCCAGCCCCACCTCCGGCACATAACATGTCTCCCAAATAACGAAACTCCTCCACACACTCAAGAGACTCACCTGCAAGTTCAACCCTCTCACGCCTAACAATCTCCACCTGCTCTCCCCGACACGCCGCACACATGAAATCAGCATCATCTCGCAGTCTACCTCTAATACCACTACATCTCTTGTGCACCCACTTATCACAAACACTACACAAGATGGAATTACTTCCCACACCCTTGTGGCAAACTGCACATGACCACTCTCCCTCTTCTCTGATTGTACCGCCACCAACCCTAGATATCATCACTTTTGTTTTATCTGCATTTACCCTTAAGCCCTTGTACCCCATACCATCTCTCCACTTCTTAAATCTTTCCTCCGCCTCCTTTTCATTCTCCGCAATCAGCACCAAATCATCAGCATACAACATCTCCCATGGGAGTCCATCTCTGAAGTCACGTGAGAGGGCTTCAAGCACCATGATAAACAACAAGGGACTCAAAACTGACCCCTGATGCACACCAACATTCACGGAAAACTCATCACTCAAAGCTCCATTCACTCTTACCTGGGTGCGAGCACCCATGTACATGGCCATAACCACCCTAACCAGCCATTCTTCCAACCCTAGCTTTCTCATTGCCCACTTCACCACCTCTCAAGGGACTCTGTCAAAGGCCTTTTCCAAATCAACAAAAACAAAATACAATTCCCTTTTCTTTCCAATATATTTTTCCTGAAGCTGTCGAACAATGAATATGGCATCAGTGGTCCCCCTGCCTGGCATAAACCCGAACTGCATCTCATCGATATTCACTCTTTCTCTAATCATACCTTCTAGAACTCTCTCCATTACTTTCATTATCTGATCTAAGAGCTTTATACCTCTGTAATTTCCCCTTTCCATTGTACACATTTACAATTACACTCCTCAGCCAATCATCTGGGACAACACACTCATATATAATCCTATTTATCAGGTCAGTGACTAACCTCACCCCAGTATCTCCTGAGGCCTTCAACATTTCGGCAGTCAACCCAGAGACATACCTGCCGCCTTCCCCACCCGCATCCTGCCTATTGCCTCACTCACAGTAGCAGCGTCAATCAAAGGCCAAGGGCCAAACACTGGATCAGCGGGCTCCAAACCTTCTCTATCCCAATCAAACTCCTCATTCAACAATCGGCTATAATGCTCTCTCCATGCATCTTTAATATCCTCACTGTTCACCATTACCCTTCCATCATCATTCTTCACACACTGCTCACCTACAATGTCCCGATTATCCCTCTTCACCTGATTTGCCACCCTAAAAATCATATTTTTCCTTTCTCCATGATTTAGATTATCAAGTAAAAGTCTCTGTGACTCAGACTTTGCCCTGTATACCTCTCTCCTAACCCTGCGCTTTGCAGCCAAGTACTCCTCCCTGTTACCACCATTCTTCCATTCCCGGATAAGCCTTCTTTTCTCCTTAACTGCAGCTTCTACACCCTCATCCCACCACCAAGTTACTTTATGTCTTGGTGGGCCTCTTGTCCAACCACATATTGCATTGGTAACTCTCAAGAGGTTGTTCTTAAGGGCTCTGTACTGTTCATTAATGCCTCTATCTATGGCTTCCTGTTCAGCCACCACTCTCCTCATCTCACTATAAAAGACATCCCTTACTGATTGGTTTCCCAGCTTCCATATTTTCCTCCTAGGTACATATGTCCTTCTTCTCATCACTCGTTCCTTAAGCACCATGTCACAAATCAACAGTTTGTGCTGCTGCACACACTCCTCGCTTCCTATAACTTTAACATCCCTCCCTAATCTCCTATCAACCCTCCTGACCAGAAAATAATCTATCTGACTACTATTTCCCCCGGACTCATACGTAATCAACCGGCTGATTCTTTTCCTAAAATGTGTGTTGCACACAATCATGTCCATAGCCTCCCCAGACTCGAGTATTCTTTCCCCTTCCGCATTCCTCACACCATACGCACATCCTCCATGGACTCCTTCATAACCTTGAGCTGCTTCACCCACATGACCATTTAAATCCCCTCCCAGAACCACTACCTCATCATCACCCATACCACTCACTACACGTATTAAATCATCCCAAAATCTATTCTTCTCTGCGTCATCCAATCCTACCTGTGGAGCACATGCCGATATAACTGAAACCAATTTCTGCCCGACCAAAATTTTCACTACTAATATCCTATCACTTACTCTCATAACATTCATGACATATTCCACTCATTTCTCTGCAACCAACACACCCACACCCCCATATCCATCAGTTCCCCCTTGCCAAAACAACTTATAGTAGCAATCCTTCCCAACAATCTTTCTGGCTGATCCACCCCTGTACCGGACTTCCTGCAAACACGCCACATCCACCCACCTCCTACTGAAAGCCTCAACGACTTTCCCTGCTCTTCCTCTCAAACTTCCCACATTCCACGAACCCACCCTAAACCCCCTGGGTGATTTGCTGTCCTCAGGCTTGCTTTGGTGCTTGTTTTTGTAGTTCATAGTCGGTAAGATAAAGGGGGGTAAACATTCCAAAGTCCCGACCCATTGCACAGACCCAGGTCCAGGCAATGGATCTGGGACCCCTAGCCCACCAGCTTACCAGTGGCTGTGGTAGTGGCCTCGGGGCACCCTACCAGGACAGCTGCAGGGACACCCTCCAAGCGCGGCTTGGCACTGCAACTGCCCTGCCATTATACAGCCATTGATAGGGCAGCCTCCTGGGGCGCTATTCCCAGGTTCAGGCCCCTCTCTATTGAGCAGAAGCGGCAGCCTGGGAACCGCGATGCCCTGTACCCTCTAGCACAGGTTCGAGCCCCATCTCGCCCAGGACCCATGATCTATGCCGGCGGAACCCAAGTCAAGCCTCCCCCCAGAGTCTGCCACTAGGTAGCGGGGGCAAAGTTTTCTGGCCGCATGCCCTTGTTGGCGTCAACCCCTGTAACGTAGTGGGATACGTTGTGTAATATGTAAAGCGCATGTGGTGTAGTGCATAGGATAGTTAGAGGAAATGTTTGGGAGAGTATGCTGGTCTACTCTCCATGTTACTGTCACACTGAAAAGGTCAGCAAAGGGGGATGGTTAGGTAGCTAGTGAAACAGGAGCTCCAGCTCTCCCTATCACCAGTATTCCCATTCCCCTCGGGAGTACTACCCTGTTCGGCCCGTGCTACAGCCTCCTCCTACACAGACAATGTTTAATGTTTTAGTTTAACTGATTGTACATACTGTACATACAATACATACATCACCTATACATACATACATCCAGTGTTGCCCCATGAGGAATGTAGGAGCCCGGGGCCAGGCAAGTTGGTCCTGACATTTAAGATGACAGTGACCAGCCTCACACATCCCTGAGTGACATTATGTGTGCAATAAACCCCAACCACCCTTTGGATATAAACGTACACAGGCTTAATCTGGTTGGAGAGCCTTAATTACCCACTCAACCACCAAGCGTCATAGTTTGGTTATATGGTTACCACCCAGCACAGTAAATGATTTCATGGTGTACAGGAAACCATTTGGCTTGTCACTCAGTGTAGAGTTACCCATAGACAGAATGAAAAGGAAAGAAATAAAGAAGGAAAGATAGAGGAGGAAGGACGGAAGAGAGGAAAGGGCAGTCACCCAAGAGCAGCACTACATCAAGCGAGGGGGGGATGGCTATTGCCCTCACCTACCACTAAAGTGAAGTAACTTTACACAATTAAGTGACTGTTGCACCCCTCCATCTGTGCAACCTCCTATCCTAGCCTAACTTATGACATGGACCGAAGTGTTTTTATTGTTTATTTGTATAGCTTTATAAATGCCTCTTTAGTTTAGTGTTAATATACAGCACAAGTAATCTAATCACATATAATTTGTGACTATTGGAGGGAGTAATATATTTTTTTTTCTTTTTTCAACTATTTCCAGTTAGTTGGAAAATTTGGTAAGCTGAAGTACCCTAGAGCCCCATATTGTTCGATTTATGTAGGGTTTACTGTCGCTCATCATCGATCATTTTTGAAGGCTCCAACATGCTTGCATGTGTCGGCCTTGGTCACCTAATGGCGGCTCTCCATGCTGCTCGATCTCTGGCAGCCTCCCTATTCAGTCCCTTAACCCTTAAGTCACATTTAATGATAAAGTCAAAAACTGTGCAGGGGTAAAGAAGGCATGGAGTCAGCTTAGCACACTGTCTCTTGGAAGCAGATTTTACAAGAGAGGTAATATGATATTTCCAAGATAAATCCTGAGAGAATGCACCCATTCATCACACATACTGCACAAAATGAAGTTACTTCAAACATCCTAGTGGCAAACTGTGCATGGACACACTCCTACTCTGACAGTACTATCACCTGTCCTAGATAACACTTTTGTCTAATCCACATTCACTCTCAAACCCTTGTGCCCAAATCCATCTCTCCACCTCCTGGATCTCTCCTCTGCTATCCTCTCTTCTCCATGACCAACACTAAGTCATTAGCATACAACACCTCCAAAAGAAGTCCAGTTCTGAAGTCACATGAGAGAACTGAAAGCACCATGATAAACAATACAGGACTTACTGTAAAAACAAGGGATGACTACCTCTATCTCCTCCATACAAGGAAATATTAAGAGTTTACCAAGGAAAAGCCCAGTAATCCAAAACCTGAATGTTATGTGAATGACTGTGTGACTTGTTTCAGTGGGCATGTTGTCTGACAGTTCTCCCACGCTTGTGCCTTTTATTTGTCTCTGGATTCTGTCTAACTTATGGGTACCAGGGCTGTCATGATGATGAAGAGGATGAACCAACTATTTTTTATCCTTGCTACCACTAGATATATACTGTATTACACTAGTAATGAACAAATCAATCTTCAGTGTACACTAACCTCTGCCTGCACCCTCAGTGCTTTAATGTTTAGGTATGCCTTAGGAAAAAGTTTCTTGACAGCCATGGCAGCAGGCGATGTGACAACCTGCCTTAGTATAACATCAAGTTGGGTCTGAGGGGCAGTCTGGTTGCGTCCTGATGGCCCAAACCAACCATTCCAATGGTTTCCATAAGCCTGAGGGTCTGAAAACATTACCTGATGTAAATTTTTGTTCAGTTGCCATGCATCATGGATCTATCTGTCTATCTATCACCAGATGCCTCAATCCCGTAAGGGGTGGCCACAAACAAATCGCCTCCATGTTGCGCTGTCCAATGCCACTTCACTGCCTTGCTCTGAGCTCACACCCTCCTCTCTCATATACCTCTCCACTCCATCCCTCCATCTCATCCTCAGCCTCCACCCCCTCCCTCTCCCCCCCCTCCACCTCATTTGCATACACTCTCCTCATTAGTGTCTTGCCCTCCATCCTCTCCACATCGCCAAACCACATGAATGTATTTCTCCTAATGCTTTCTATCATATCCACATCCACACCACAGTGCTCCTCCACTTCCTCATTTGTCAGTCTATCTCTCCATGTAACTCCACATGCTCCTCTCAAATAACTCATTTCCACTACTTTCACTCTTGACATGTGTCCATCCAACAAGGTCCAAACTTCACTTCCATACATTAGAGTTGGTATCACAAAACTCGTATTGTCATGCAGTGACTTTTCTGCTTCCATGCTCACCTCACTGTTCCTTGCCACTGCTTTCAAAGAACCAGCAACCTGCCTTCCCTGTTGTACCCTTTCAAGCACATCACCCTCTAAACTTCCATCCTTACTCATCACATTACCCAAGTACTTAAATGCACTCACATTTTCCATTTCGTCCTCATCCAGCCTTATTGTACATTCAGTGACTTCATTTCTCTTGAAGAAAATAACCTTACTCTTCCCTACATTTACCTTTAGATTCCATTTCTTGCACACACACCCAAATAACAGTGTGACATAAAGATGGACCCAAGGAGTTGTTAGATTGCATCTAAATGGCCCTGACCAACCATTCCAATGATCTCCCCAAACTTGTGGAAATGAGGTCCTGAAAACATTACCTTTATATACAGTAAATATTGACCTTTAATATTGGTCCAAATGCTGTGCTTCATGGAAACTTAGATTTTTTAATGAGCCAGCAGTATCAATATGACATCGAGCTCAGTCTGAGGGTTGTAGGTTGGGACGCTCACCATCTACTCACTCGATGGTCTTGGGTGACTGCCTTTTCCTCTCTTCCTTCCTTCATTCCTTTTCTGTCTTTCTTTCCTTCATTCTTTCCTCTTCCTTTTCTCTCTGGGTGACTTTACACTGAGTGACAAGCCATATGGTTACACCAGGAAACCATTTACTATGCTGGATGATAACCTTATAGCCAAATTATGGCACCTGGTGGTTTAGTGGGTAAATTAAGGAGCTCCAGTTGGACTGAGCTTGTGCAGGTTTATAATCAAGGGGTGGTTGGGGTTTATTGCTCACCTAATGCCACTCAGGGATGAGTGAGCTGGTCACTCTCATCTTGAATGTCAAGACCAACTTGCCTAGCTTGGGCTACTACGTTCCTCATGGGGCAACGCAGGGAATATATGATGATGATGATGATGATGACATACATACATAAATACATCATATAATCCTGTGTTGCCCCATGAGGAGTGTAGGAGCACTGGGCTAGGCAAGTCAGTCCTGACATTTAAGATGAAAGTGATCAGCCTCACTCATCTCTCAGTGGCATTATGTGAGCAATAAACCTCAACCCCCCCACTGAATATAAACCTACACAGACCCAATCCTCTTGGAGCCCTCTAATTACCCACAAATCCACCAGGCATCTTAAATTGGTTACTGTATATAGTTACCACCCAGCATAATAAATGGTTTCCTGGTGTACAGGGAACCATTTGGCTTGTCACTCAGTGTGGATCACTCATAGACAGAAGGAGGAGGAAAGAATGGAGGAAAGAAAGACAAAAGAGGAAGGAAGAAAGAGAGGAATGGGCAGTCTCCTGAGAGCAGCACTACACTGAGTGGGTGAATGGTGAGCACCTCCACCTGCCACCAATAATAATAATAATTCATTTGTTTATAAAGGCTCCAACATGCCTGCATGCTGTGGCCTTGATCACCTAATGGCTGGTCTCCACACTACTACTGTACCTATAAAGCTGTTGAGACAGTTCTTCCAGTTGACTGTAAGAGCTGTAAGCAAAAGTTGCAGTACTCTGAAAAACCTTTCTGGCATACAATGAGGACTTCATGTACTGTGATGAGAATACTTACTGTATATCATCTTCCAGTCACCAACTCTCACAGCAGCGCCATTCCACACAGGATCAATGTTCACAAGGAACTCCTTGCGTTGGGACGTTTGGTCATAAATCAAAGTCTTCCAAAGATCCATACCATCAATTGCACCCACAGCAGAGGAATCCCCTCCTAGTGTAAAGGTTTAATTTGATCATTTACAAAGTTGCACAAATCTTTACAGTAAAGAATTGTGCAGTATATCTGAGTGAAAAATCAATCTCTTTTATAACATTTCTATAAAAAAAAAAAAAGTCAACTACTAAACTCTTGTACTTATGTGTGCCAGCACATGGATTTTCTACATCATTTCTTGTATCATCATTATTGTTACCTTACTTCCCCTTCCCTCCAAAAAAAAGGAGGGGAGGTGAGATTAAAGGGTCCAGAAATAGGAAAAGAATAGCATAAACATAAGAAACTTATCAACAGAGTGGTCAGTGATTTTTTTTTTATTTTTTTTATTTTTTTTTAATGCAAGGAACAAGGAACCAAAGGCCATGGGCCAACAAACTGTTCCCCCCAAGAAAAAAACAAAAACAATACAAAAGAGAGACAAATTCTAAATCCGTTCACTTCAAGATGCCTGGACACACTGCATTTGAAAGACTGGATATCACAGAAAGTAGGAAATACAAAGGGAGACAGTTCCAGAGTTGACCAGTTGTATAAATAAGGACTGGGGGTAACGGTTAACTCTTGCATTAGAGAGTTGGACAGAAAAGGGATGAGAGGTTGTTGCCCTCCGGCAGTACTTCTTTGATTTTCCTTGGAATGATTATTGCTTCCATGGCCAGGAGCCGTCTGAGTGTGCCCTGCGCATTACGGAGGTTATTCTCTCGGGCATGGAAGCATAAATTCCTTTTTCATATCCTCTGACTAATGCAAGAAAGCCTTGGTTTAATCACGATTGTTCTAATGCTATCCGCAACAAAGAGGGGGCCTTTAAAAGGTACCGGAGCCAACCCACCCCTAAATCACATCTTTTTTATATTTCTGCCCGGAATCGTGCTAAGTCTGTTCTTCGCTCTGCTAAAAATAATTTCATCCGTGGTAAATGTTCCCAACTCTCCAACTCGAATTCTTCTCGCTCCTTTTGGCACCTTGCCAAAAACCTTTCTAACAACTTTACCTCATCATCCTTCCCTCCTCTTTTCTACTCTGATGGCTCTGTAGCTATTTCTTCTACTGATAAAGCAGATCTCTTTGCTCAGACTTTCTCCTCCAATTCCACCTTAGACGATTCCGGTGCTGTTCCTCCATCACTTCCCCCCTCAGACTTCCTCATGACTGGCATTAAAATTTCTTCAGCAGATGTATTTTCTGCCATCACTGGCCTCAATATTAACAAGGCATATGGGCCTGATGGAGTCCCTCCTGTTGTCCTCAAAAACTGTGCTTCTGTGCCTACACCCTGCCTAGGTAAACTCTTTCGCCTTTGTCTGTCAACTTGTACCTTTCCTTCTTGCTGGAAGTTTGCTCTCATTCAGCCAGTCCCAAAGAAGGGTGACCATTCCCAACCCTCTAACTAACATCCAATTGCTTTAACATCCTGCGTATCAAAAGTTTTCGAATCAGTTCTTAACCGAAAAATTTTAAAGCATCTTTCTTGTCACAACCTTCTTTCTGATTGTCAGTATGGGTTCCGTAAGGGACGCTCCACTGGCGATCTTCTCACCTACCTTTCAGACTCCTGGTCATCCTCCTTTCGGGACTTTGACGAAAGCTTTGCCATTGCACTTGACATCTCAAAGGCTTTCGATCGTGTCTGGCATAAATCTTTGATTTCCAAACTGCCCTCTTACAGTTTCTATCCTTCTATCTGTGCCTTCATCTCTAGCTTCCTTTCCGGTCGTTCTATAGCTGCTGTTGTAGACGGCCATCGTTCTTCTTCTAGACCTATCAACAGTGGTGTTCCTCAGGGCTCTGTCCTATCACCAACTCTCTTTCTTTTATTCATCAATGACCTTCTAAGCTGTACATCTAACCCTATCCACTCATATGCTGTTGATTCCACCCTTCACCTTTCCATTCAATTTCCGCAACGTCCATCTCAGCAGTTACTACAGCAAACAAGGGATGAGGCTATGGCACACCTAATGTCTGATTTGGCTCGTATCTCTGATTGCGGTAAAAATAATCTTGTTATTTTTAACGCATCAAAAACTCAGTTCTTACACTTATCAACCCGACAAAATCTTCCTCAGGATTACCCACTAATGTTTAATAATGTCCAGCTCAGTCCTGCATCATCCTTGAACATGCCAGGGGTTTCATTCTCTCGGGATTTGTCTTGGAAAGAATATATTACATCTCTTGTGAAATCTGCTTCCAAGAGATTAGGTGTGCTGGGCCGACTCCAAGCTTTCTTTACCCCTGCACAGATGTTGACCTTGTACACGGGTTTTATTCACCCGTGTATGGAGTACAACTCTCATGTGTGGGGAGGCTCCCCACATGCGGTTCTTCTCAATAGGGTGGAGTCAAAGGTTTTTCGTCTCATTAACTCTCCTCCTCTTACTGATTCCCTTCAACCTTTGTCTCTTCGCCGCACTGTTGCTTCTTTATCTCTCTTCTATCGCTACTTCAATGGTCACTGTTCCTCTGAACTGTCTGCTTGCATCCCTCCACCTCTACGACGGGCACGTAGTACCCGTCTAGCAACAAACTCTCATACCTTTTCTGTCCAACTCTCTAATGCAAGAGTTAACCGTTATTCCCAGTCCTTCATTTATGCAACTGGTCAACTCTGGAACTGTCTCCCTCTGTCTGTATTCCCTACTTCCTATGATCTCCAATCTTTCAAACGCAGTGTGTTCAGGCATCTCGAAATGAATGGATCTTGAATTTGGCTCTCTTTTGTATTGTTTTTACTTTTTCTTGGAAGGAACAGTATGCGGGCCCATGGCCCTTGGTTTCTTCTTCTTTGCATTAAAAAAAAAAAAAAAAACGGGTACTACGTGCCCATCGTAGAGGTGGAGGGATGCAAGAAGACAGTTCAGAGGAACAGTGACCATTGAAGTAGTGATAGAAAAGAGATAAAGATGCAGCAGTGCAGCAAAGAGACAGAGGTTGAAGGAAACAAGTAAGGGGAGGAGAGTTAATGAGACGAAAAGCCTTTGACACCACCCTATTGAGAAGAGCTGTATGTGGGGAGCCTCCCCACACATGAGAGTTGTACCCTAAACAGGAGCAAATAAAGCCCGTGTATAAAGTCAACAACTGTGCAGGGGTAAAGAAGGTTCGGAGTCGGCTTAGCACACCTAATCTCTTGGAAGCAGATTTCACAAGAGATGTAATATGTTCTTTCCAAGATAAATCCCAAGTGAATGAAACCCCAAGCATGTTCATGGATGATGCAGGAACGAGCTGGACATTATTAAACATCAGTGTGTACTCCTGTGGAAGATTTTGTCGGGATGATAGGTGTAAGAACTGAGTCTTTAATGCATTAAAAACAACAAGATTATTTTTACCCATCAGAGATATGAGCCAAGCCAGACATTAGGTGTGCCACAGCCTCATCCCTTGTTTGTTGAAATAAGTGCTGAGATGGACGTTGTGGGAACCAAATGGGTAAGGTGAAGGGTCGAGTCATCAGCGTACTAGTGGATAGAGTTAGATGTACAGCTTAAAAGGTCACTGATGAATAAAAGGAAGAGAGTTGGTGATAGGACAGAGCCCTGAGGAACACCACTGTTTATAGATCTAGGAGAAGAATGATAGCCATCTACAACAGCGGCTATAGGACAACCAGAAAGGAAGCTAGAGATGAAGGCACATACAGAAGGATAGAAACCATGAGACGGCAGTTTGGAAATTAAAGATTTAT